>CAUYQU010093235.1:0-15047 GCA_963574635.1 Cheracebus regulus | reverse complement strand
CACAATTATTGGCATAAAAGAGGTTTTTAATACCCATTTTTAGACTGTATTCTAGCCTGGGCAATAAAACAAGAATCCCATTCTCTCTCCCTCTTCTCTTCCTCTTTCTTTCTTTCATTCTTTTTTTCTTTCTTTTGCTGTGTCTTTCTTTCTCCTTTTCTCTCTTTTTCTAAAATCTCTTCCTCTTTCTTTTTCATTTTTTTCTTTCAAAAAAAAAAAGAAGAAAAAGAAAAAAAAAAAAAAAGAAGATACTTAGAACTTAATGACAATATATATCAAAGTGCATGCAACTGAGCTAAAGTAGACTTTAGAGGTCTGCTCTAAAGCTATGTTTACAGCTTTTATTCACCAAGAAATAAGAGAGGTTAAAAAATAAATGAGTTAAACATTCCACTTAAGAAGTTGTAGGCTGGGAAGGGTGCGGTGGCTCATCTGTAGTCCCAGCACTTTGGGAGGCTGAGACATGGGAGTTTGAGACCAGCCCTGGCAACGTAGTGAGACCCCATCCTTACAAAAAAATTTTAAGTTTATAAAAATAAAGGAGAGATTTCAAGCTGTGAACAGTGGTTCATGCCTGTAACCCTAGCAATTTGGGAGACTGAGGCAGAAGAATCACTTGAGGACAGGAGTCTGAGACCAGCATGGGCAATGTAGTGAGACCCTCATCTCTACAAAACAAAGTGGTTTTCCACTATTTTGGAGGTTCTAATCTTGTGGGAGAGAGAAGATAATGTAAAAGGATAAACTTCCTCCCAAAACTATTGAAATTAAAAAAAAAAAAGATAAACCATCAACTCAAGGCAATATAGGGTAATAGTAATAGTAATAGTTTGCAAACATTGTTTCCAGTTTTGCAAGCTCATTGCATGTATCTTCACAGAAACCTTATGAGATGGGTGCTATTATTGTATTATTTTAAAATTAGGAAATCAAGTCCTAGTTCCACTAAGATGTCAAAAGACAAAATGGGCACAGATTTAGTTTTATTTGTGATTCTAGAATTGGGAGAAGTGGTCTGAAAAGCTAAGAAGAGGAGGTTGACTTTATAGGCAGAGAAAGGCTGAAGAAAGCTGAAACAAGACAAAAATTGGATTGCTTGTTTCAAAGTTACTGTTCTTATAGTGTTAAAACAGAGGACACTACTTACTTAATTACTGACTTAGGTTGAGTGGAATCTGTTTTTCTGGGAAACTGGTCAGTTTCCAAGTTCAGTTTGATTACTGGTACTAAGCACAAGGGACTCCCCTCTATTTTGGTCTGTTCTGCTGGGGCCTCATTCAGGAGGCTAGTTGAAAACAATGGCCTCTCATAAACTTTGTTTAACAAAGGTCACATAACTATTAAGTGGCAGAGACAGGACTGGAATTTAGGTCTGACCATACTCTGCAACTTCTTAGCTTCTCTAACTTATTTCCTTGTGCACCAAAGTAAAGAAAGGTCCTGGTGAGCTGGAGAGAATAGGGAAGGTAAAGGACACAGCACTGATTCTGAAAAAAGTGCTGATGCTAGTGGGAAAATGTGAAGAGTATTAGCAGTAGGGTAATTAAAGAAAACACCATTAAAAAAAATCTCAGGCCAGACACATTGGCGTAGACCTATAATCCCAGCACTTTGGGAGGTAGAGCTGGAGGTGGGCAGATCACTTGAGCCCAGGAGTTTGAGACCAGCCCGGGCAACATAGTGAGACTCCATCATTACAAAAAATACAAAAATTAGCTGGGCATAGTGCCACACGCCTGTAGTCATGGCTACTCAGGAGGCTGAGGTAGGAGGATCACTTGAGCTTGGGAGGTGGAGGTTACAGTGAGCTGACACCACTGTCTTATAGCCTGGGTGACAGAGTGAGACCCTGTCTCAAACAAACAAACAAAACCCTCTCTTCATATTCCTATTTGAATAGTTTTTTCTTTATAGGATCCATTAGCAATATACAATTAAAGGACAATCAGGTTTCAAAACTAGAATGACAAAGTCCTTTCAGTGGGAATATCAGGGCTCCATGAAGGATAGGCGCAATACTTTCAATATAGAAAGTGCTTCATTATATGAAATAAAATGTATTTCAGAAATGTAGTTTATTTCCTTAAACAGAAACGTATACTAAAAGATTACAGTATCATATCTTCTCTAGTCAATGGGTTATTACCAGCGAAGTTATATGCCTCCTTTTTTTAATAAGCATTCCTTTTTGTGGAAAATATTTGCGTTCAGAGTCTTAAACTACTGCAGTTGGGCCAGCAGGTTGTCTTTGTTGCTTACTGTGAAATTCTGCAGATCATGTTTAACACTAAATTCTACCTGACAGGGATCACCAGGAGAGCAGTACACCATCCAAGGACTCAACTCTCTATCCTCGTTCAGACCTCAAAAAGCTGTCCCTTCATGGCCAAGGTGCCTTTCGACCCCTACCTTCTCCCTCCAGGAGGAGCTCTCAGTCTGCACTGGCTACTGGCAAGGCTGTCAGAGAGCCATCGTGCACAATAAACACAAAGGAACCCCAGGGACTTCCAGATCACAACGACTCCATAAGCGAAATTCCTTTCAAGTGCAATGGGAACGGAAATGAGTTTTACTTAGGAAATTCCCTCCTAGATTCCCCTTCACAGAGCAACTCAAACCTAGAAAAAAAGGAGTCCGAACTTCATTTGTATGTTATTTCCACAACCTCATCAATATTTCTGCACTTAAAAAGTTCGTGGAAAAATTATATTATAGTAAGCGTCCTCCTAAGTTAACCTTGACCTGAATTTTTATTTTATTTTATTTTTTAGAGCAAACAAGTCCTCTCTCCTTTACCTCCCATTTTGGAAATTTAGCCTTGGAATTTAATAATATTGTGAAAAACAAAATGTATTGTACAATTAAGGAGATGATTTTATTTAGGCGATTGCAATAGGAAAAAATGCTCATTAATGAGCAGTTTGTGGCCAGGCATGGTGGCTCATGCTTGTAATCCCAGCATTTTGGGAGGCGGAGGTGGGCGGATCACTTGAGGTCAGAAGTTTGAGATCAGCCTGGCCAAGATGGTGAAACCTTGTCTCTACTAACAAGTACAGAAATTAGCCGAGTGTGGTGGCACACACCTGTAATCCCAGCTATTTGGGAGGCTGAGGCACGAGAATCACTTGAACTCTAGAGGCAGAGGTTGCAGTTGTTGAGATTGTGCCACTGCACTCCAGAGTGACAGAGGAAGATTCTGTTCCCCCACCAAAACAAAACAAAACAAAACAAAAACAAACAAACTCTGGGGTTTTGTAGAGGCAAGTAAGTAAGGTAAGGTAAGTAAGGTAAGGTATGTAAGTCATGAAGAAGAAGGGAGACAGGTCTTATCTTGGAATATGTGTGAGCAGGTGTTCTTTTGCAGTTGCTGGGGTGACAAAGACCTCAGGTAAGTTTCAACATTGTCAGTTTGTTTCTGTATTGCTTGGTTGTGCTATTGAAAGTGGGTTGATGGGGAAGACCTTGTTACAGGATCAGATAAATTTATCTAGAGATCACTATTCTAAGTCCTTATTTTATAAATGAGGAAACTGAAACACAAAATTTTTAAGTCATTTGTTCAAGATTATATAACTTTAGGGGTAGAGTCAGAACTCCCATTTAGGGACCTTTTTATTAGACAGCTTTATTAGATGGTTTAAAAAACAAGTAGTTATTAAAAGAGTAACACAATCCCTTTATCTTCAGTAATATAATTTTTATTAGTGATCTTTCAAGACAATAGTAATAATTATAAAGAACTATTTCAGTTAGAAGAAACTAGGAAGCCAGGGCTTTATAAGTGGCTAAAAATCATGAAAGATTACAAGACAACTATTAATTTTTTTCTCACACCACTGTTTGGAAAACTTCAAATATTTAAAATTCCTTTCTAAATTTTTAAACAGCTTTCTTCAAATTAAAAATGTAAACAAATTAAAAATAGAGAAAAACTCTGGTCTATTAAAAAAAAGTTCTCATATATTCTAATAGAAAAGTCAAAACTTAATTTACTTAAAAAAAAGGTCTATGTAAATACTTCAAAATAACTGTTTATGTATCCCTGAATTGCCCAGCTTCAGATCTTAGCACTACTTTTTAAATTCTGCAGCAGAGGCATGGTTGCGGCAGTCAGACTGGCCAACTCATTACCTGCTAAGCTATAAATTGTCTTTGCAAATAAAAAATGCAATAATAATAACTAATATCAATTGTTATTTTCCTACTAGATAATAACAGTAGAACAGAGCCTGATGCTTCATGGATATTAACTTATTTAATTTGTACCACAACCCTATGAGGTAGGACTGTTATTCCCATTTTGTAGATGAGGAAATTGAGGCACCGAGAAATTAAATAATATGTCCAACATCACAAAGCTAGTGTAGAGCTGAATCCAGGTAGTCTGATTTTTTTTTTTTCTATGGCCATTAAATAAATGCGGGTAGAGAAAGACTATCAGTTGGTAGATACTATCATTGAAAATTAAGTTCTCTCAGCCAGGTATGGTGGCATGCACCTATAGTACTAGTTACTCCAGAGGCTGAGATGCAAGGATAGTTTGAGCCCAGGAGTTGGAAACTCTGCTGCACACTACTGCACTCCAGCCTGGGCAATAAGCAAGATCTCATCTCTAAAATAAAAACTAAGGCCAGGTGTGGTGGCTCATGCCTGTAATCCCAGCACTTTGGGAGGCTGAAGCAGATAGATAGCCTGAGCTCAGGAGTTTGAGACCAGCTTGGACAACATAGTGATATCCCATCTCTACAAAAAGTTCAAAAAATTAGCCAGGCATGTGGTGTGTGTGTACTCGGGAGTCTGAGACAGGAGGATTACTTGAGCCCGAGAGGCGGAGGTTGCAGTGAGCCAAGACTGTGCCACTTGTACTCCAGCCTGGGTGATAGAGGGAGACTCTGTCTTAAAAAAATATATATAATAAAATTTTTAAAAAGTAAAATAAGAAGTAAAACAAAAATTACAATAATGTTCTATCCCTTCCTTGAAAGATGGAAAATGAATAAGCAAATATTTCACATGTAAGTGAGGAATTAGGTTAGAATTCATTCTACTAACAAGCTACTAGTTCAGTATAAACACTTTTTTTTAAGATGGAGTTTTGCTTTTGTTGCCCAGCCTGGAGTGCAGTGGCACGATCTTGGCTTTCTGGAACCTCTGCCTCCCAGGTTCAAGTAATTCTCCTGCCTCAGACTCCCAAGAAGCTGGGATTACGGGCACCCGTCACCATGCCTGGCTAATATTTGTATTTTTAGTAGAGACAGGGTTTCACCATGTTGGTCAGGCTGGTCTCAAACTCCTGACTTCAAGTGATCTGCCCTCCTCAGCCTCCTAAAATGTTGGGATTACAGGCATGAGCCACTGCGTCCAGCTTATAAACACTTTTAAAACCTGTGGCTTTATTTGATGACACTATTGTATTCTTCTTCTTTTTTTTAAATTTAATTCAACCTTTGCAGAGACACTGTTCAATTTTTTTTTTTTTTTACCAGATTGGTCACCTTTGGTTAGTATTGTGATGTATTGACAAATTTTAGGGAGTTGAGAAAAAATTCAGTCCTAAATCTGTGAGAATTATTTTGGGTAATTGATCTTTTGTGCCTTGAAATCTGGGATGTTCTTTCATGCCAAAGTAGAGAAATGTTTCTGAGAAAATGAATTAGACATTTTTTTTTTTTTGTAGATGGAATCTTGCTCTGTAGTCTAGGCTGAAATGCAATGGCATGATCTCGGTTCATTTCAACTTCTGCTTCCTGGGTTCAAGTGATTCTCCTGCCTCAGCTTCCCAAGTAGCTAGGATTACAAGCATGCACCACCACTCCTGGCTAATTTTTGGTAGCGACAGCATTTTGCCATGTTGGCCAGGCTTGTCTTGAACTCCTGACCTCAGGTGATCTGCCCGCCTTGGCCTCCCAAAGTGGTAGGGTTACAGGCATCAGCCACTGTGCCCGGCCAAACTAGACATTTTAACTTTCTCTGTACTTTTAGATAGAATTAACCCAAACCATCTAATTAGAAATTATCAGCACTCATCCTGATTTTAAGGGTTTCCAAAGAGTTGAGCCTCCTTCAGTAATCTGTTTTACCTGTAACTTTCACCAAAAATCATTCTATCTGGGTTGTTTAGCAGCTTAAATTCTCTAAAGATGAAATGTGTTAATTCTTTGCCTTGTACATATTTTGAAGATAACTGCTACAAAGCTAAATATGGGATACCCCAAATTAAAATTCTGAATTTAAGGAAAGTGTAAATATTTGCAAAGGGAAGAAAGGCTGCCTTTAAAAAGAAAAACACAACAATGACAAAAGTAGTAAGAAAAAGCACATATCTCCCCTGCCACTATTCACTCACTATACTACTCTGATATTAAGAATAAGACAGGTTGGGTGGCTCGAGGCAGGTGGATCACCTGAGGTCAGGAGTTCGAGGCCAGCCTGGCCAAGATGGTGAAACTCCATCTCTACTAAAAATACAAAAATTAGCTGGGTATGGTTGTGGGCACCTGTAATCCCAGCTACTCAGGAGGCTGAGGCAGGAGAATTGCTTGAACCTGGGAGGTGGAGGTTGCAGGGAGCCGAGATTATGCCATTGCACTGCAGCCTAGGTGACAAGAGTGAAACTCCGACTCAAAAAAAAAAGGAAAAAAAAGAGAATAAGACAGGGTTAAGTTTGTCAAATTAGCAACCTTTCAGAAATTCCTTCTGAACTGTCTTGTTAAGCCTCAGCATAAATAAAAGATTATTTTGAGAAATTGCTGAACACTATATGCCTATTTTGAGGACCCAGAATAAATGAGAAATGGCAACACTAAAGATTTAACAAAAAATAACTCCATTAATAAGGAAAGAGTTAACAAAAGTGTTGTATATCTATGCTATGGAATACTAAATAATCGTTAAAAGGATTGATATTGGCTGGATGCAGTGGCTTATGCCTGTAATCTTAGCACTTTGTGAGGCTCAAGGAGGGGGATCGCTTGAGGCCAGGAGTTCAAGACCAGCCGGGTCAACATAGTAAGATCCCATTTCTACTAAAAAATAAAAAGTAAGAAATTGGCCAGGCATGGTAGAACATGTCTGTAATCTTAGCTATTCAGGAGGCGGAGGCAGGAGGACTGCTTGAGCCCGGGAGCTTGAGGCTGCAGTGAGGGAGGATTATGCCACTGTACTCCAACCTGGTGACAGAGTGAGACCCTGTCTCTTAAAAAAAAATTGAAGCTGGGTGTGGTGGCTCATGCCTGTGATCCCAGCACTTTGGGAGGCTGAGCGGGAGGATCACAAGGTAAAGAGATTGAGTCCAGCCTGGCCAACATGGTGAAACCCCGTCTCTACTAAAAATACAAAAAATAGCTGAGTGTGGTGGCAGGCACCTGTAATTCCAGCTACTCGGGAGGCTGAGGAAAGAGAATCGCTTGAACCTGGGAGGCAGAGGTTGTGGTGAGCCAAGATCATGCCATTGCACTCCAGCCTGGGCAACAAGAGTTAAACTCCGTCTCAAAAAAGAAAAAAAAATGGAAGTAAATCAGGTAAATCTATATACACAGACATGAAAAACCATCTATTCTATATTAAGTGAAAACAAATCAAGTTCTAGATTAATATATGTGATATAATTTCTCTAGGATTAAATATATATTATAAAATATATAAATATTATAAATGTATGTGTTTATAATTCATGTGTCTTTATATACCTGGAAGGACCTAAACCAAACTGATGATAGATTTCTTCTTTTGAGATGGAGTCTCGCTCTGTCACCCAGGCTGTAATGCAGTGGCGCAATCTTGACTCACCGCAACCTCCACATCCCAGGCTCATGCAATTTTTCTGCCTCAGCCTCCCAAGTAATGAGACTACAGGTGGCTAAGTTACATATTTTTAGTAGAGACCATTTCACTGTGTTGGCCAGGCTGGTCTTGAACTCCTGACCTCGTCATCCACCCGCCCTGGCCTCCCGAAGTGCTGGGATCACGGGCATGAGCCACCGCGCCTGGCCAATAGATACTTTAAAAAATGTTAGACACAAAGTCTTGCTCTGTTGCCCAGGCTGGAGTGTAGTGGCACAATCATGGCTCACTGCAGCCTCCAACCCCTGGACTCATGTGATCCACCTGCCTCAGCCTCTGAAGTAGCTGAGATTACAGGTGCGAGCTACGGCACCTGGCTCCATGATCAGACACTTTGAATAGTGGGATGGAAAGGATAGGGAAAAACAGAGAACCTTTATCTTTTACTTTATGCATTTCTAAACTGTGTGATTTTGATAAATAATTTCATTTTATAATGAGCAAGTCTTAAAACTTTTAAAAAGCTAAATAAGAAAAAAATTTCCTGTGGTATTATTAAGCCCTAGAATGAGTTTTATAAACAAATTGTGTACTATAGGGAGGATTAAAGAGTAGATATATAATATTGACTAAGGATAGGGGGAATTGATTATCAGTAAATAAAAATTGTAACAATTTCCACTTTTTCCTCTTCCGGAAAGCTACCCTTTTACAAGACCCCCTCTATGTTAGTGAGTTCAGTCCTGCTATTGGAAGTCAAAAGCCATATAGGTAAGAAGTGATGACATATGATAGAGTTGCATGGGGGATTTTTCTTTCCTCTTTGCCTCTCCTTTTTTTTTTTTTTTTTTTTTGGGACTGAGTCGTACTCCATCACCTAGGCTGGAGTGCAGTGGCACAATCTTGGCTCACTGCAACCTCTACCTCCTGGGCTCAAGAGATACTCCTGCCTCAGCCTCCTGAGTAGCTAGAACTCCAAGCACCCACCACCACACCCGGCTAATTTTTGTATTTTTTAGTAGAGACAGGAATTTTGCCACTTTAGTCAGGTTGGTTAGATTGGTGTGATCTTAGGTGAGCTTACTTGGCCTCCCAAAATGCTGGGATTACATGTGTGAGCCACCGCGCCCAGCCCTCTTTGCCTCCCCTAACTGTTGTATGTGTAGCTATCACAATTATACCTCTACCTCATCTGCCTGCCCTGACGGTTAAGTCCACAAACACAAGTATCCACTGGACGTCTTTTGTATGTCTCTCAGGAACCTTAAAGTCAACATATTCAGAAGAGAACTCAGCATCTTCCCTCTGGAACTTGACTTTCCTTCTGTGTTTCCTAACACAGGGAATGGTGTCATTGTCCCCAGATCACCTGAGCAAGAGTCCTAGATGTCACTCTTACCTCCTCTCTCCCCTTCATCGTTGCCTGCATCCAGTCAGTCACAGCATGTCTTATTTATTGTGCTTTAGTATCTCTGGATAACATCCACTTCTTCCCATGGCCACTTGCTCAGGCTCTGTTATCTCAGTTCTGGGCTCCTGCAGTATTTTCCTAGCTGATCTCTCTGCCTTCACTCTTGCTTCTCTCCAGCCCCATTCTCCACTACAGCAGAGGAATCTTTCTGATGCACAAATCTGATCATGTAATTCCTCCCCGGAAGCCTTTGAATGGCTTCCCATTGTCCTTAGGTGAAAGTCTAAACAGTGTACAAAAATATGTATGACATCTCTTTTTATCTTTCTGTCCTCAACTGATGTGTTCATCCTCACTGCTTCCCTAAGCTCCTGCTCCAAATGAACTTTTCACAATTCTCAGAAAGTTCCCTGTTCTCTTGCCTCTGGGGCCTATCATAATGGCCCCTGTTCTGTAACACTACTCTACTCTTCTTCCTCTTCCTGAATAACTTCTAACTCATCAAGTTTCAGCTTATTTATAATTTTCTCTGAAAATCTTTCTTGATACTCCAGAACTAAGTTAGGAGGGACTCCTCCATAATGTCCTATGCTCACATATTTATTTTTATTTTTTAGATGGAGTCTTGCTCTGTTGCTCAGGCTGGAGCACAGTGGCATGATCTTGGCTCACTGTAACCTCCCCCTCCCAGGTTCAAGCAATTCTCCTGCCTCAGCCTCCCAAATAGCTGGGATTACAGGCGCTTGCCACCATGCCCAGCTAATTTTTGTATTTTTAGTAGAGACGGGGTTTCACCATGTTGGCCAGGCTGGTCTCAAACTCCTGACCTCATGATCCTCCAGCCTCAGCCTCCCAAAGTCCTGAGATTGCAGGCGTGAGCCACCGCATCCGGCCTGCTCACACATCCTGTAGCACTTACCAGTCTGTATTATGATTGCTTGTTCATTATTTGATGCCCTATTACGCATTATGTTCCTTAAAGGCAGGGACCCTAGAATGAATGGATAAATAAGAGAGAGACTGAGAACAGACCATAAAAGGACCTATATACAAGGCTAAGGAGTTTGCATTTTATCCAGACTTCAGAGTTCTGCTATGTTCTGATCACAGGTAGGCTGTATATTGTAGTAGTTACTGGTGATGTGAATCTCTCTTTCATTAGATTGTGAGCCCCTGGAAGGTAAGGACTATGTCTTGTTACTCTTGGTCTTTTTCTTTTTCTTTTTCTTTTCCCCGTTTCACAGTGCAGCATGAGATTGCTGCTATTCATCAGCAGTCAGTATGCACATCTTGGTCTTTTTCTTACCGAAAACAGTGCTTTGCACGTAGTAAGCACTCAGTGAATTGACAGTGTTAGCAATTTTGATATTATGTAGGTCATGGGCAAATTTTGTGATATTTCTGATAGTGAGGTATATTGGAGAATCATGTAAATGAGCTGAGAGTAAGTTAATTTTAAAAGACGCATATTCATTCCCCACTACAAGGAACCAACGTTCCTTAGAGGACATTCCAGGTCTAGGGCAGTTCATACACAAAATAAATCTGAAACAGTTTGTTCCAGAAAGAAAGGACAGGGCCCTAAGTAAAGGGCACAGGAACTCACATGAAGGAGCTCCCAGTAGTCAAAGATGGGACATGAGTATCAGAAAAAAATAAGAAATAAGGCCGGGTGCAGTAGTTCTCACCTAGAATCCTAGCACTTTGAGAGGCCGAGGTGGGTGGATTACCTAAGGTCAGAAGTTCGAGACTAGGATTACAGGCATGTGCCACCATGCCCAGCTAATTTTTTGTATTTTTAGTAGAGACAGGGTTTCTCCATGTTGGTCAGACTGGTCTCGAACTCCCAAACTCAGGTGATCTGCCCACTTGGGCCTCCCAAAGTGTCTTTTTAAAAGCTTCTATGGATAGCTTAAAATTTCTACAGGTTTTCATATGTTTACTTTAAAAAAAGTATCAGTTTTCATTTTAGTGTTTTACTTATAATGGTTTTAAAACTAATTGTATGATAAAACAGACTCAAATTTTGTGTATGTGTGGCTTGAAATTTATTCCTGAAGGCAAGAAGGATGAGTTCTACCACTCTCTTGACTCAGGAAAAGCATATTTCTTACAAAGTTAATTCCTGAAGGCAACATACTTAAAATGTAGTGATTTCAAATGCACTGTGAAGGATGCCATGATACATAAGAGATAGTCTCTACCTTCAAGGCATCTTCAATTTAAAAGGAATAACTATCCTGTAGATTTTCAATTTAGAAACTGTGTCACAGATGGGACGGTTCTGCAGCTTGACCATTGTGAAACTCAGACATAGCACTTCTGAGATAATATAGGAAGCGCCTTTCCAGCATTTTGCAAATTTGAAGTATTATTTATAGTAAATGTCTGGAAAGATGAAAAAACACAGGAAAAGTAGAGCTTACTAGATTAAAAATCCTTTCTGTGGCTGGGTGAAGTGGCTCATGCCTATAATCCCAGCACTTTCAGAGGCCAAGGTGGGCAGATCACTTGAGGTCAGGAGTTCGAGACCAGCCTGACCAACATGGCAAAACCTTGTCACTACTAAAAGTACAAAAATTAGCTGGGCATGGTGTGTACGTACTTGTAGTCCCACCTACTCGGGAGGCATGAGAATCGCTTGAACCCAGCCTGGGTGACAGAGCAAGACTGTCTCAAAACAAACAAGCAAGCAAACAAACCTAAAACCTTCCAGCAACATTATTTTGCTGAATTTATGTTTTCTTTCTCTCTCTTCTTTTCTTTTGTTTCCTTCTTTCTTTTTCTTTTCTTTTTCTTTGTTTCCTTTCTTTCTCTCTCCGTCCTTCTTCTTTTTTTTTCTTTCTCTCTCTCTCTTTTTCTTTCTTTCTCTTTCTCTCTTTCATTTTTTGAGATGGAGTCTTGTTTTGTTGCCCAGGCTGGAGTGCAGTGGCATGATCTCGGCTTACTGCAACCTCCACCTCCCAGGTTCCAGCAATTCTCCTGCCTCAGCCTCCTGAGTAGCTAGGTTACAGGTGTGTGCTACCATGCCTGGCTAATTTTTGTATTTTTAGTAGAGTCACGGTTTCACCATGTTGGTCAGCCTCGTCTCGAACTCCTGACCTCGTGATCTGCCCGCGTCAGCCTCCCAAAGTGCTGAGATTACAGATGTGAGCCACTGCGCCCACCCGAATTTATGTTTGCTACCTGATAAAAATAGAGTATCTGTTAACATTAGTATAGATTTTCCTTTTATTCCTAAGTTGAATAAAACTTCTGGCATTTGACTTCTTATTTAAATTAGTCAAATGAAGTTTGTCATCTATGTATAAGCAAACATTTTCTGAATCCTCAAAGAAATTTTTATTATTCATAACTTATCTTCAGTACTATAGAATGTGTATTCTAACTTGAATTTATGATGTATATGGGACCTCAATTTATGTCTGAATTGATTTTTAGTTTGAAGAGGTTAGTGTGCTGTTTTCTGTGAAAATTATTTTGGCCATAAAAAAATTAGTTTGGCATTACTATCTATTATCCTAGTTGGCAAAGGATTAAAAACAGTTTATTTTTATTGTGGATCTTAGCAAATTGCTGACTATGAATGAAAAAACAGGAAAATCAATTTCAAAATAATTCTGCTGATATTGTATCTTATCTGAGCTTTTGCTTTTCTAAGCTCTTTTGTAAAAACTACATTTCTGTTGGAGTTTTCAGAGAGTAGAAGGATTTTATAGTTATTTTTAAAATGAAATATGATGGTAATTAGATGTGGATAGGAAAGCAGGATCTCAAACTTATTCCTGTTTTATGAGACATTTATCAAACACTTAGTGTGTATGAAGGACATGCATTAACTAAAGTATCAAAACAGCACATTTGGCCAGGTGCGGTGGCCCACACCTGTAATCGCAGCACTTTGGGAGGCCAAGGTGGGTGGATCACCTGAGGTCAGGAGTTCGACCAGCCTAGCCAACAAAGTGAAACCTCATCTCTACTAAAAATACAAAAAATTAGCCGAGCATGGTGGTGCACGCCTCTAATCCCAGCTATGTACATAGGAGGCTGAGGCAGGAGAATCACTTGAACTCAGGAGGCGGAGGTTGTGGTGAGCCAAGATCACCCCACTGCACTCCAGCCTGGGTGACAGAGTGAGACACCATCTCAAAAAAAAAAAAAAAAAAAAAACCCAGCATATTTGGGTAGGTACTATCATTATTCCTATTTTACACATGAGGAAATGGAGGCACAGAGAAGCTTTGTAACTTGCTCATGATAATGATCTAACTGAGTAGCAGCAGATCTAGGATTCTGACCCCAGGCTTCATGCTCATGATCATCATGTTCCTCGCCTCTCTGCTGGCTATTTTTGAATTCATAATGATCAGTTTCCCTCCAGCATCTCCACTAGAAAAGAGACCATTTTTTTTCAGAATGCTTAGTTTTTGGGTTAAGAAGAGTGACTCATTGATTGGACAAAGGAGAACATCTTAGATGTTTTTTAAATAAAGGGGGAGGTAGTGGGCAAGTACCAACATTCTGTGCAGTAGCTAATATTGGGATGAATGCCTGGTACAGGTTTCTGGAGAAAGTGGTAGAAAATGTTTTTACTTCAAGTCAGAAATTCTAAGATTCCATCAATCTACACAGAACATGAACTATCTTTCCTACTGTTACCTTGCACCCTGGCTCTCTGAATCACTGGTCGTGTGAGCTTGGACCGGTTACTTAACTGTTCCCCCCAACTTCCTGTAAAATGCGATGGTAATTCCCAGCTTGGTCCCCACAATGAAGCCAGCTCAGTGCAAGAATGAGTCTATGGAAAGCACTCAGAGCCAGCCACCTAGTCAGTGCCCAGTTAAGTGCAAGTTGTTATTACTGAGCACGGTGAGAGGTGGAAACAATATTTAACCTGATGACATTTTTTCCAAATTATTAAAAGTCAGCTGAGGGGCCAAGATAGGTACATGAGTAACTAACTACAATGAGTGAAACGGGATTAATGTGATACTTGGAGTGTGAAAAAACTACAGTGGGAGAAGGGCTGCATTTGTTGGTGGAATTAAAGGAAGATTGAAGGAGAAGGTCTTTTTTTTTTTTTTTGCTAAGCCAGCTTTTCCTTAAGTGTGGAACGCACATGGTTCAGTAATGAGAGATGATTCCAGGTGGTACTCTGACACGGCAAGAAACAACTTTGAATTCCATGGTGTAAATATGTGATTCCTTTTTCTAGCTAGGAGAACCTCTTGGCTTGGGGCCACTAGTGACAGTTCTTGAACACATGCTCATCTGCCCTTTCCTTACTAAGAAGTCAACTTCAGGCTCAGAACATGGAGAATTAGAATTTATGTTGCCTTCAGTGAGGCGTGGCTCATGCCTGTAACCCCAGCACTTTGGGAGGCCGAGGAGGGCAGATTATGAGGTCAGGAGATCGAGACCATCCTGGCTAACATGATGAAACCCCGTCTCTACTAAAATTGGAAAAAATTAGCCAGGCATGGTGGCACTTGCCTGTTGTCCCAGCTACTCAGGAGGCTGAGGCAGGAGAATGACTTGAACCCTGGAGGTGGAGGTAGCAGTGAGCCGAGATCGTGCCACTACACTCCAGCCTAGGTGACGGAGTGAGACTTTATCTCAAAAAAAAAAAAAGAATTGATGCTGCTTTCATGCCATTTACACCACGTAATCCTGGTTTTCCCTGGAAAGTGACACATTTTCTTTATAAACTTCTTTCAGGAGAGAGATCCAAGATGGCCGATTAGCAACAGCTCAGGAATGTAGCTCCCAGTGAAAGCGCAGAGAACGAGTGGACGCCGCACTTTCTGACGAATTTTTGTTGCCCACAGACCGGGAGATTCCCGGCAGAGGAGCC
>CAUYQU010093230.1:0-11524 GCA_963574635.1 Cheracebus regulus | reverse complement strand
CCATCTGGGCCTTCCCACAGGCTGTTGGGCTAGCTCACAGAATGGCAGGTGGTTTCTAAGAGTTAGGTCTTAAGAAACAGCAAGGAAGTGAAAGCTGCCAGTTGTTGAGGTCTGGGCCTGGACACTAGAACAGCATTTCTTTTGCCTTTATCTATTGGTCAAGTCATCAAGGAGCCCTGATTCTAGGGGAGGACTGTAGACCCTACCTCCTAATGGGAGACATGTCAAAGAATTCTGGGGCCATGTTTTAAATCCTGCACAGCAGATGGTATAAATTAGAGGTTCTCGACCCTGGTTGTATTTTAGAAGCACTTTGGAGTTAAAGACAAAATACCAGTGCCTTGTGACCACCTCAAGAGATTCTGGTTTAGTTGGGCTAGAGGGCAGCCTGGGAGTCTCTATTTTAAATTTTTTCTCTAGGTGATTCTGACATGCAAACAAGCCTCTGGGCCCAAGTTCTTGTGTCCAAGGATTTAAAAAAAATGGAGCATGAGTCTGAGGCTATGAACGAGGCTCCTCCTGCCCTCTGGAGCTTGCTGGGAGGAAACACAGCCCAAGAAGTGGACTAAAGAGTTGTTCCACCACCACTGCCTACAAAATGAACTGCTTCCAAATGACGATAGAGGAAAAACTTTCAAGTAAATGGATCTGCCATCATCACACATACTTTTTCCCATATTACATTTTACCTGCAGTTTGTAAATATTACAAAAAATCAATAATGCTGCCATATTGCTGTAATCTAATTTGTCTTTTCTGATTGTGTGAGGCTGGAGGACGCATTTGGCATCACATTTTCAGACCTCAGAGAGCAATGTTAAACATTTATAGTACACTTAATCATCTGTCAGAAATGTTCAAAGGCATAATGTCTCATTAATAATTATTAAATCATTGAGTCGCACAGAAGGAGATGTTCCCCTCTTTACTTACATAATGACCAGCAACCACTAAAACGTGGGTCATTTATGATGCACAGCCAGCACATCTAATGTGGAAATCTGCTTGAGGAAATTAATAAGAAATCATATTCAGAGATAGGCTTTTAGACAGGAAGAAAACATGCATATGGATTGCTCCAGTATTTAGCCAGGGCAAATAGATGCTCCCTCCCTGATCAGAGTCAGGTTAAAATTCAGCCAGATAATTGCTGAGAGTGAAGAGACATGAAAGGAAATGATCTTATTTGCTTTCGGAGGCTAGATAACTCATTTCAATATGCCCAGCTTTGGGCTTTTATTCATAAGTATATGTATCATTTTATGAATAAAAGAGATACATATTTTGATTTGGAATGAGGTTGGATGGAAGGTGCAATCTGAATTTTTCAAGACTTGGATTTTATTTCCAATGCTGTTTGTGAGGATATTTTTTTATTTTTTATTTTATAGAACTTTTAATAGCAGGCAGTGTCATTTTAGTAACACATAACACAGGAATTGAATTACATCTGTTGCATATTCTCTCCCTCCCTCCAATATTCAGCCTAGAGAATTTAAAGTTTTAGCCTTTAAAAAATTTACAGGCTGTACTTGTCTTTACAGCAGCTGATGTGAAATCAACTCTCAGCTTTCATTTTCAACCTTAAGCTTTCTTCATTCTGGGTAAACTTGAGGCTTCCCAATCTATACCAGGGACAAGTGCATGATCCTATCAAGCAGGGTGGTGGCTCAAGGTTGTTGACTAAAGAGTCATTGCAAATTGTAGACTTGTAATGGGTGTCCTGCACAGTTAGTCTGGGCCTGGTCAGACATTCTGTGCTACCAACATTCCTGTGGTCAAACTTTTGGAATTTTTCACACCTTCCACACTCGTTACTATGCTGGTGCTGGTCTTTGGTAAAAGTATTAAATATACAATATTTGCCTTTGGCACTCATTCTCCCAGTTCTAGGCCAATAATCAGTCACCACGTTTCTACCTGCCAGTAGCTGTCCTGCATGGTTGTTCAGCAAGCCTTGCCCATAGATCTTTGAGCACTGTGGGCTGAAGCATTTGTTATTTGCTATTTGGGGGAAAATTGTCAGAACATCTTATTGGCATTATTGAATAAGGTTTTGGGGAGCAGGACCAAAATGCCTTTGCAAATTTGGTAATATTGACTTTTATGTTAATTTGTCTCAAAAAGTTTGTGCCCTTCTTTGTCCAGAAATGCTTTAAAGCACTTCTAAGGATGCGTTCTGTTTTTCAAAACAACATAAATAGAAGTAGTTGGGAAACAAGAAGAAAAATTACTGATTGAATTTTTTTTTTTTTAGATGGAGTTTCGCTCTTGTCACCCAGGCTGGAGTGCAGTGGTGGGATCTTGGCTCACTGCAACCACTGCCTCCTGGGTTCAAGTGATTCTTTTACCTCAGCCTCCCAAGTAGCTGGAATTACAGGCACCCGCCACCATGCTGGGCTACTTTTTGTATTTTTAGTACAGACAGGGTTTCACTACATTGGCCAGGCTGGTCTCGAACTCCTGACCTCAGGTGATCCACTCACCTTGGCCTTCCAAAGTGCTGGGATTACAGGTGTCAGCCACCATACCTGGCCTTTTTTATTCTTTTCTTGAGACACAGTCTCTCTCTCTCTGTCACCTAGGCTGGAGAGCAGTGGTGCAATCTCGGCTCACTGCAACTTTTGCCTCTTGGGTTCAATCGTTTCTTCTTCCACAGCCACCCGAATAGCTGGAATTATTGGTGCCTGCCACCATGCCCGGCTAATTTTTGTATTTTTTTTTTTTTTTTGAGATGGGTTTTCACCGTGTAGGTTAGGCTGGTCTCCAACTCCTGACCTCAGGTGATCTGCCCACCATGGCCTTCCAAAGTGCTGGGATTACAGGCACATGCCACTACACCCTGTCTGGTGGAGATAGTTTTTAAAAGCCAGGAATGAAGCCAAAACAGCAATACAGACCATGCAGACAGTCTGTCATTCTTGTAACCAGTGGGTGAGTATTCTAGAAACTAAATGAAACAGAGGATTTACTCAGTTGTACAATACAGGGTTCATGAGATTAAAAACAAACCCATTTTAAGGATATGTACAATTCATTTTGCTACTGTGACAGGAAAAACATTCTTTCTAAGACTCTCACGAATGAGCACACTGTATAAGGTAACAGCACCCTCAACCCTCTCATTGCAGACAGCTGGGGTTGCTTTGGGGTTTCTTTTATTGTGTTTCCCCATGCAGGCTGACATCACATCATAGCCCATGCCAGTGAAAACCTTTCAAAAGGAAGAGTGAAGAGTAGAGAAGGGGTCAAAAGACTGTCCTACTTCATAAATTTCTGTAGGTCTAGCTCAATTCAGGAGTGAACTTTAGAGTATCTGAATGAGAGGATGAAAAGGATAGATTTCAAGCACCTTCTAAAATATTTTTCTCCCTCTAAATTGAATTTTTGAGAAGTATTAGAAGGCAGCAGCATGTTTAATGCTATGCTTCCAGGCAAATACTTACAATGTGTATATTATATATGCCCAATTACATGTGGAACCACAGGCTCTAACAGACAGTGGCTTGGGGTAGGGCTGACGCAGCCTGTGAAAAGTAAGGTGCTAGGAGGGTGCTTTCCTGAATCAACACCTATTCAATTTCTGCTTGGAGCTGAGTAGAAAGAATGTTTGTGTGCAAAGGCAGAGGATTGAGTTGTGTTTTATGACCTTTGAGCAGGTTTGCAATCACTGTTACAGATCATGAGAATCAAAGAAGATGGCCTGATGGACTGTAATAGTCAACGTGAGTCATTGCCACAGGCAGAGGGAGTGAGGAAGCAGGATGGTTTTTTTGATAGATTCCAAGATATATTTGTGGACCTTTCTAATAAAGCATCGATTCATTCTTCCATTATTCATGCAATACATACATTTTGAGCACTGACATGTGGTCAGCGCTGTGCTAGTTAGTGGGCACGCCAAGAGAAAAAACACATGGTTTGGGCCTCTTCCTATATTTTTGCACTTGTCTTCCACAGATAGAGCAATGTTCCTTTTGTCTTCGACAGATATTTTGGAGCTCACAATTTGTTTTCCAGCTTCTAACAGTGGCAACCTCTGAAGAACACGGCCCAAGCCTACCAATATGGACACATAATGATTTCGATTCTGTGTGCCAGTAATGACAGAAGTCCTGATGCCAAAGGGAGCTTTGTTTTCATTCTCTTGTTTTAAAATCGAGTAATAATATAATGGTTAGGAATTACTGTTAGCAACATAGATAAGAGTTAGTCATTCAAACTTCCACAATAGAACAACTTTTGGGAAGATACAGCTTTATGCTGAATGATTTTGAGACCTAATTACTGAATCTGAATGGCTGTTTTTAAATGTCAGTAATGGTAGAAAAAGACTCTTTATTCTTAAGAACCAGCAATAAATGAGCAGTACAAAATGTTTTTGTTAAAATTTCTCTTTTTAAAAAATAGATGATCAAAGACATCCTAGTGTTCCCATCATTTTAGGAGATGTGTACATACATGAGGAATGGCACTAGGAAGACTCAGATCTTTACGACAATGTATGAAACTCACAGAATAAGAGGAAATTGAAGCTGGAAGGAAATGTCTAGCCCAACCTCCTCATTTTCAGATGAAGAAACTGTTCTAATGTAGGGGTATTACATAGAAACATCACAAAGTTAAGGGCAGAGCAGGTATGGGGTTTGGGGCTCCTCTTTCTAAACAGAGTTTGGGGTTCCTCCTCTAGTGGCCTGTCAAAGGTGTTTAGTAGGGTGCTGGTTACCCCATTCCTCCTTGCTGTCAGATGTCTATTTTGTTGCTGTCATAAGTAAGCTTAGCCCCAGGGGATGGATGGTGACCATCAAGATAATCACATTCTCCTTTGCCAGGGAGTATATTCTGACTTGTGATATGTAAGGGAAGCTTTGCTGGTACTCTTTGGAAAAGTTTTGTCTTGCTGACAACACACAGGCACTTGAGAACAGAGTCTTTTTGTTAATACCTTTCTTGCTTTCTCTTTTAAACAGTCATGGGAGGATGTCAGGCTTAGAGCTGTGATAGCTCTTCTGTGGTCCTAAGAGGAGATTGTTACCATGGCACTGAAGTTGCAGACTAAAACGAGAAAATCAGCCCCATCCTTGTTAATGTCACTGTTCTGAACTAGCCTGGGACTGACTACTTCTTCTTGCTAGGTTAATAGGACTCTCCCTTGGCTTAAACAAGGCAAGAGAGTACTTGGTGTATTCAAGGATAAACAAGGTTCCAATATGATTGGAGAGCAGTGAATGATAGGGAGAAAAGAAGAAGATGAGGTGAGTAGGTAATAGGAGGTCAGATCAGGTAGGGTTTTATAACATGGTAAAGATTTTTAGCTTTTACTCTGTCGATGGGAATCTTAGACATCTGTGAGCAGAAGAGTGGTATACTCTGAGTTTTGTGTAACTGGATCACCTTGGCTGATATGTTAAGAAAAGACTGAGAGGTTGAAGGCAGAACTAGGGAGACCTGTTGTAACTCTTTTGACACAATCCAGAGGAAAGATGGCAATAGCTTAGACTAGTATAGTAGTGAAAAAAGTGGCAAGACATCATCAGATTCTGGATACATTCTAAAGGTAATGATAAAAAGTTTTCCTGACAGAATAAGAGGAAAGATAGATAGATATTGAGAGAGAGAGAGAGAGAGAGAGAGAGAGAGAGAGTCTAAGATGACCACAAGAATTTAGTCTGAAGAATGGGAAGGATAAAGTTGTCCTGAACTGAGAAGAGGACGACTTTAGGAGGAATGATTTTATGGGGAGAAGGTCAGAAGTTCTGATCTGGTTAAGTTTGAGGTGTGTATTAGACTTAGAGATGTTGAGTGGACTGTCTGATCTCAAAGCTGGAATTTAGGGGAGAAATCAGTACCGGAGATACAAATTTGGAAATTAAAAACATATTGATTGTGTTTAAAGACATGAAACTCAATGTAATCTGCAAAGAGATTAGTATGGATGGACAAGAGAGGAGACCCAAAGACTGAATTCTATGGCACTCCAACTAATAGAGGAGGGAGAGATGAAGATGAGCTCGAGACTGAAGGTGACCAACCAGGAAGGCAGAACAGCAATCAGGAGAGAGGATGGTTCTGGAAACCAAATGAAGAAGGTATAGGACTCTGTCAATAAAGGCAGGTCAAGTAGACTCAAACCCTCATTCTAGCATGCAGGGGAATGCCTATATCTCTTTTTAATACTTTCTGGTAATTTTGGTGAAAGTGAGGGGATTGTGCTTGCATTTCTCCAGATTGCTTTTGCCTCCAAGGTCACCTTGTTTAGAGTTCTTAATCTCTACTCTGCATTTTGACTCCTCTGTTTGCTCTCTCATTTTGCTACCACATCACTATGCTGGAAACCTCCCTGACCATCCTCTTACCACAACCCACCAACTATAGCATGTGTGTGTTAGATTGAATAGTAGATTTAAGGGCGGTCCAACACAAAGTGGAAAGAATTGGCCAGGGTAGGCGGTTACATTGTGGTAACAAACAGCCCCAAATCTGAGTGGCTTAACCAACAAATGTAACTCATCAAATGGGAAAATAAAATTTGTGCATTTCACTATATGTACATTTTGTCAAAAAAAACCCACCCGCAAACAAATATTGGGTTTTACTGAGTGATATGCATACTGAAGTGTTTAGGCTGAGATGTACTAATGTCTGCAACTTTGAAATGTATTCAAAAGGTAAAATTAATTGATGGGTGGGTAGAGGAGTATATAGATATTTGATAAAACAAATATAGGAAGATGTTAATTGTAGGATCTAGGTGGAGGGTATAGAAAAATTCACTGTAAAATTCTGTCAATTTCTGAATGTTTGAAAACTTCCATAATAAAGTTGGAAAAACATCAATGACAAATATAGTTTATGCCATACATCACCCCAGGTCAGCAGGGGGCTCTGCTCAACACAGACGCTCAGGGAACAAGGCAAAAGTAGCCACCATGTCAAATGCTTTGTATCATCATGGCAGAGGGGAGGAGAGCTCTGGAGACAATGAAATGTATGCGATGGGAAATGACTCTTGTCATTTCTTTCAACTTTTTAGGGGGAATTCATCATATAACCCAACTCAATTATGGGGGTTCAGGAAGTACAAGTCAACTGTGTGCTCAGAAGTGGAAATAGTAGAAATATTAGGCAAACATTATTAGTGATTTCTATATGAATAATTAGATGTCCTTATTCTTTAAAGCCCTTACCCATTTCTACCACTAGAGAATTGTTAATAGCGATATTTTTATCCCAGTCGCAGCTTCTTGCTGATTTGTTGGGCTCTCTCTTCCTTTGCCTATCCATCTCTCACTTCCCTGTTAATTTCTTGCATAAAACACTTAGCACTCCTTAGTTTCAGTTATTTCAGGATATGCCTGTGGAGCCTTCAGTCCTTAATGAAGTTCATTTTATTTACTTAGTTTTCCCTGTGAAGAATTTCATGTTAACTGTCAGTGATCACATCCTCCCCTGTCCCCTGCCTGACCAGGGTGCTCATAGCTAGGAGATGCTGTGTAATTCTACCTCTGTGGCTTGAGAGGCAGTTTGCTGTGGGGCCGGAGAGCATGGAGTCTGCAGACAGATCACTCCAGCTCTCCCGCTTTCTGGCTTCTTGAGGTGGGCAAATGGCTTCTCTGTGCATTGGACTCCTCATCTTTGGATTGAGATGATGGAGATGCTAAGGATATTTCTTATTTCAGGTAATTGTTGTGAGAATTAAATGAAGGTGTTTAGTTTACTGAGGGCTCAATTAGTAGCAGTTACTATTATTACTAGCAGGAAGTAACCTTAGACAGACTACTTAACCCTTCACAATGCTTATCCATGTGTGAAACAGACTCGAGGGGATACCAGCTACTGCATCAAAGTGCTCCTTCATGATTATTTATTTTCTGCTCATGACATGGCTGAAAGAGCTCAATGAGCAGCACAGATTGGGAGTCTGTTCAGATCCCCCAGAAGACAGGGCTCTTCATATCTACACAGCTCATAGTTGAGGCAGGCTGGTGCCTGATCAAGACTTGACATTCAAAATGATTTAAGTGTTGGGCTTAGACCTTTCTTTTTCCAAATGTCTCCTGGATTCAGTTTGAAATTGTGAACAACCAAGGTGTTTTGAAAGTTTGACAAAGGTGACTATTATATAAGAGAGACTATTACACTGTTAGAGAGACTTACGTTAAATTTGGATATACGTATTTTTCCTTTTCTCCCCATTTGTTTCCCCCTCTAACAAATAAATATATATTTCAGGCACTGTACTAGGCTCTGGCAACCAGTTATAAAATAAGCAGTCTTAGCTCTCACAGCACTTATAAATAATAGAGAAACAGACAAGTAATCAAGTATTTGTAATACAGTTTAGCTGAGTAAGAACAGAATACATGAAAATTATTGAATTTATCAACCAGAGAATGTCTGTGATTGTACCTCTCTATATATTATAGATGCCTTAAGATGAATAAGAGATGTCATATAAGAACAGATAATCTTTGCTTATGGTGTTATTAAAGATACTTTATATCCATCCATTTATATGGTCCTATAGCATTTCTGGAAAGTATTTATTCTTTTTTCTATTCATTCATCCATATATCCATGCATCCATCCATCCATCCATCCATCCAAGCTTATTGAACACCTTGTCTGTTGTCAGCCCTGCACTGGATATTGGGTGTAATAATATATGGTTCTAGATGTAGAGGATCCTACTATTAAATAGGGGATGACAACAGATAAACCCACAGTTGTTTTATAGTGACAGGTGGGGTATACATGGTAGACACAGAAGTTTTCCAGTTAGGGTATAAATGATAGGTCTAGAAGCTTCCAGTTGTTCTGAGGATCTATTATTATGTAACAATTCATCCCAAAACTTAATGTCTTAAAACAAGCCAAGTATTCAGAAGCAATTCAGTGGAGCAGTTCTGGCTCAGGGTCTGTATGAGGTTGCTGTCAGGCAGTGGCCAGGGCTGGGGTCATCGCTGAAGCTTATTTCCTAACATATCTGACACCTGTGCTGAGAAAACAGAAGCAGCTGGGAGACAGTGTAGTGTGACGGGTCTCCCACCAGGTTACTTAGGAGTGTATGTCCACTGCCTGAACCCTGAAGGCCGGGTGGTAAGTCAAGGCCATGCTGCCCAGCCGAGGAGCAGGTGTCTTTGGGAACCCAAACATCTCAGAGAGTATCTGGAGACACAACAAATAAAATATTCTCATCACACACAGGAGGCAAAGAGCCAGAAAATCAGCTTAAAAGCAGCTTAGGGATGGGAGGCAGGGTGGGTCTCCTGAGCTGCCCTGCTCCTGCCCAGGAGTGACCTGTATGTAAGTCTTCATAAACTCATCTACTCACCAAGCTGGACTGGTCCAAGTCATTCTTTGGTCTCTCTGCTCCTTCCCAGTTGTGGGAAGACAGGTGAGGGGAGGGAGACATATAGTCCAAAGTTTTTCTCGTAGCAGACAGAGCAGCAGGAGCTACTGGGGACTTCTGTTCATCTCCCTCCATCTCTACTTGGCTTCTCCATATAGTCTGTCCTGCTTGGTGGCTTCATGGTGTATGGACTTCTTCTACAATGATTCAGGGCTTTAAAAGGCACATGTCTCCGAAGAGGGTGAAAGGGTGAAAGGCATAAGCCATTATCACCTTTCATAACTTAGTCTCAGACATTGTGGAGCATGGCTTTCATGTATTCTACTCATGGAAGCTGTCACAGCCTTGCTCAGGATTAAGAGGAGGAGAAATAGATTTCATCTCTTGACAGGCAGCAAGGCAAGGTCCTGGAAGAGCATGTGGGACCAGAAATATCCCTGTGGTTCTTTCTAGAATATGCAGACTGCCACTGCAACAGCATCTTGATACTTTTCTTTTTGTAAGTAGCCTTCTTAAGTTGATGCATAATAGCTGTACATAGTTTCAAGGAATATGTGATAATTTCATACATTCTATAATTGGTAAAGATCAAATCAGTGTAATGGGGTATCTGTCACCTTAAATATTTATCTCATCTTTATGCTAGAAACACTGATCTTATATTTATGCTAGAAACATTCAAATTTTTCTCTGTAGCTATTTTCAAATGTGTAGGATAGATTAAACTATAGTCACCCTGCCTATCTTTCTAACACTAGGTCTTAATTCTTCTATCAACCTGTGTATTTGTGTCTATTATAGTATTTTCCTTAATGAGAGTGTGTGCAGGGGCAATGTTGAAGCCTCCCCAGGTGAGGTGGTGCTTTGACATAGTTAAACTATGGGTAGGAGCTATAGTCTGGAGTAGATAGGCAGGACATGTTTATTATTGTCACTTTGCATAGGGAAAAACTGAGGTATAAAAAAGTTGAGAAAGACACCTAAGGTCAGAAGTTTTTGTAAAGGAAGTGCTGAAAATGGTTTCTTTTCTCCTGACCTTCAGCTTAGTTCTTGAGACCGCCAAGAGATTCTCACCCAGGGTGTAGCGCATTTTCTCATCCCAGCTCCATGAGGCACAACAGAAGCTTCAAAAATGAGTCCTGACCCCATCGTCTCAGCCCCAAATCTCCTGAAACTGATAAGCAACTTCAGCAAAGTCTCAGGATACAAAATCAATGTGCAGAAATCACAAGCATTTCTATACACCAATAACAGACAGAGTGCCAAATCAAAAGTAAACTCCCATTCACGATTGCTACAAAGAGAATAAAATACCTAGGACTACAACTAACAAAGGATGCAAGGGACCTCTTCAAGGAGAGCTACGAACCACGGCTCAAGGAAATACAAGAGGACACAAACAGATTGAGAAACATTCCATGCTCACGGTTAAGAAGAGTCAATATTGTGAAAATGGCCATACTGCCCAGAGTTCTTAATCTTTAAGAACTAATTGCTTTGCTTATACCAGGGAGGATTTGACTCCTGCTTTAAATGTGTTTCTACTTGTAGTCTTCCTCTTAAATAAAAAGATTAACCATGTCTTGCTTTAACAGTAACTTTTCAGTTTTCAACATATTTGATTTGTGGCTACCAGGGATAGCAGGACCAAGTATCTCCAGACAAAAATTCCAGAGCTTCTGCTTTTGTTACAGGCTTTGCATCTCTCTTTGCTGGGATGCTTTCTCTGACAATTCTCAGAGGTTTGTCCTATCTTAGGTTTATAAATGTGCTTGAGTCATTACTACATGTCACAGCAAGGCTGATCAATTTAAAGAAGCCAGTCACAGTTTAAATGCCCCCAAATAGAGGGATGTCTACATACATCAGGCACAGGCATGCTGTTGAGTATATTGCTATGGCTAAATGAACGGAGTAGCTTTAGATGTTCTATCAGAGAAAGATTGCTTAAATGTATTTTTGAGTGAAAAAAGAGCTGCAGAGCCATACCTGACACCATTTATGTAAAGGTTACTCCCATAAAACAGTACTATATATTTTTATGGGTACACATATGTGAGTGTAAATGCAAGCAAAACTTCTGGAAGGAGAGATTGCAAAGGTAGCAGCAGTTATCACTGCAGAAGATAGGATTACGGTGATGACCCAACAGGGCTTGGCCCTCATCTGTAG
>CAUYQU010093229.1:0-21376 GCA_963574635.1 Cheracebus regulus | reverse complement strand
TTTTGTGGTTTCTTTCTCCTTTTCTCTCTTTTTCTAAAATCTCTTCCTCTTTCTTTCTCTTTCATTCTTTTTTTCTTTCTTTTGATGTTTCTTTCTTTCTCCTTTTCTCTCTTTTTCTAAAATCTCTTCCTCTTTCTCTTTCATTCTTTTTTCGTTCTTTTGATGTTTCTAAAAAAAATAAAAAATAAAAAAAAAAAATAAAATGCATTACATTGATTTACTCAGAGGCAGTGAGTTGTCACAGAAAGAACTATGGGAAGATCTGGTTCTAGAGCTAGTTCCTCCTCTTTCTTTATTCATGAACCGAGACGGAAGTCACTTCATCTCTTTGAGTCTCAGTTTCTTCATCTGTAAAATGGAAATATTAGCACCTGGCTTCATAGGGCGGTCTTTTAAATACTGCATATCTGTGTAAACTCTCTTGGATTCACACATAAAATCTATCTTCTTATTACTATCTGAATGCAAACTATTGCTAAGACTTTCCAAAAACAAGTTTTCTGTGGTTTTCCGAATGTCTGTTTCTTCTTGAAACTATCTGAAATATTTTTGATTGTCAGCATTTCTTCTAGCTGGAAGTCGTGAGGAGGCCTGGAGCGTCTCTGCAGCACCTCGTGGCTGGAGGCGAATGGAGACTAGCACTGGCACACACTCTTACACCACCACGTGTCCTTGAACACGTGATGGAAGCTCTCAGAGCCACACTTCCCTTAAAATCACATGATCTCCGAAGACCTGAACGATACAGCCAGGTGCCTGGCATGCAGCAGGCTTTCCCTTCATGCTATTGCCCTTGTCCTTTCTCCTTTTCTTCCCCAAACTCCCTCCTGGCCATGTGAGCGTTCCTCATCAGGAGTTTCACAATGCTGCTGGCCTGCGGGCGGTTATGACCGCCCCTGGAGGCTTCTGCTCCTGGGTCAGCATTCCGGCTGCTCACCACAACATCCACAGAGTGCCACTAAAGGCCCCCCAGGACTCCAGTAAGCCTAAAAGGCTCCCAAGGCAATCCAGATCATGAAAACATGAGACAATAGAGTTATGTTTCAGAAAATAATTTCTAAATGCCATCAACTCCCCAGAAACACCCCACCCTTGTCGCCTACCCTCCTCCCCAGCAATGCCAGCAGGCCAGGCCTTCAGTAGGGCGCACCGATCAAGCCCAAGGCACTGCACCCACCACGCTCCTCCAACCCCTCCTGCCCTTGCTCTCTCTGGGAGGCTCTGCCTTTTCTCCCGAAAGCCTTTTCCAGAGAGCAGAACAAGAGCCTTCGTCCATGAGATGCCCTCTTCACAGTGTTGCTGGCCTAAATCCTGACTCTTTATGGCCCTCACCGAATGTAAACAGTTAAGACCCAATGGGCAAAATGGTTATTTTTGGAAGGGCACATCTGTTTGCTTTGGAGAAAACTCACCAGGCTGGGAGTGACAAATACTTTTCCCTTTGCTCAAAGATCATTTATTTGGGGTAATTTGGCAATAGCCAAATGTTCAGACGGTATTTTTTTGAAGGGTCAGCATGTGAACCATACGCAGGAGCTGTGTTGATGTATTCCTGCACTCCCACGAGGGACTGCTAAGCCAGTCAGCAAGGAGGAAATGAAAGGACAGTGCAGCCCCCTGAGGAGGGGTTCAGCTGCCCTCCTTCGCATTGTTGCCCCAGGCCCTCCCCATGGCTGAGGTACTAATCTGAACTCCCCATCATTCTGCCTGGGCCCCCAAAGAGCCTGTTTGATGATCTCCTTCCCATGGAGACGCAACCCAGAATGGCATTCCTCCAAGAGTATTGTCCGTGCGCTTCAGCATGCCACGGTGATCAGGCATCCTCAACAACCTACCTGTTTTCCAATAAAAATGAAAGCTGCTTCATGGGTACAGAGTTTCAGTTGAGGAAAATGAGAAAGTTCTGAAGTTAATTGATGGTGATGGTTGCACAACAGCATGAATGGACTTAATGCCTCAGAACCTAAAATGGTCAACTTAAAAAATGGTTAAAACAGACCACCAAGCACAGTGGCTCATGCCTGTAATTCCAACATTTTGGGAGGCTGAGGTGGGATGATGGCTTGAGCCCTAGCAATTCAAGGCTGTAGTGGGCTATGATCATGCTACTGCACTCCAGATTGGGCAACAGAGCAAGACCCTATCTCTCTAAAAAGAAAACGGTTAAAATAGTAAATTTTATGCTCTGTGTGTTATGTATGTGTAATACGTCAGATTATGGTTTGTTCTTATGTCATTGTGTAGAACTCCAAAAAGTTTAGTGTCGGAAAAAATGTTGACTGGCCGTCTTTCAGGTCCACCAAAATATTCCTACACACTTGAAGGCACTGCGTTCTGACTTGATGTCAAGTGCTTTTCTGTACCATGCATTCATCAAAATCAGTCTGTTTCTTCACATGTAGAAACACAGGCACAAAGGCATTTTCTGTAGTGGACACCACGAGATAAAAACAAAGAAAGGAGTCTCCTGGCCAACATGGTGAAACCCCGTCTCTACTAAAAATACAAAAATTAGCCAAGAATGGTGGTGTGTGCCTGTAGTCCCAGCCACTCAGGAGGCTGAGGCAGGAGAATTGCTTGAACCCAGGAGACGAGGGTTGCAGCAAGCTGAGATCCATGCCACTGCACTCCACCCAGCCTGGCGACACAGTGAGACTCCGTCTCAAACAAACAAACACAAAGAACAAAAGAGTCATCCAGAGACATGGAAGAAATAGGACGGTCAAGTACACATATGAGGTCGGAGCTAGTGGCTTTCAGACAAATTAAGCTCAATAACCAATGTTTTGCTCCTGGAGAGGGCAGACATACTGCTCTCAGGTGCTTTAGAGTTTGTACGTCATTCAACCTTCTCAGGAGGCTGCTTAAACTTATTATTTGCTGCTCAAAAATCCTCCAGAAACCATTAGCTTGTATTAATGTAAGGCCACTAAATTCTTTCCTAATGACAGAGCCATTCAAAGTGGCTAGTTTGAGAGATGTATAGCTAACTTTACACCAGGGACGTTTTATGGAGAAACTAGACCTGGTGCTGCCTTAAGTGCCCCCCTCAATCACCCTAATGGGAGTTGGCTTGGGGGCCATTGGGAAAGAAAGTTACACCAGTGAAAGGGAATGACTTTTATTTTCCCTCCGCTCCAGAACTCTTGATGACTCTCCCAGGACTAGCTGTCTTGCTTTTGAATTGTGTTAGTGTAAGACATCAATCACTGTAGGCAACAGCAGTAGTATAGCAACATCTAAAACCCACCTTTCAGGCCAGGCCTGGTGGCTCACACCTGTGTCATCCCAGCGGTTTGGAAGACAGAAGCCAAAGGATCGCTAGGGGCCAGGAGCTTGAGAGCAGTCTGGCAACATAGCAAGACCTCACCTCTACAAACAAACAAACAAAAACTAGCCAGGCTTGGTGGCACGTGCCTGTAGTTCCAGGTACTCAGGAGGTCGAGGTGGGAAGATCGCTTGAGCCCACTTGAGCCTACTTGAGCCCAGGAATTTAAGACAGCAATGAGCTATGATTGGACCACTGACCCCAGCCTGGGTAACAGAGTGAGATAATATATCTAAAGAAACAAGCCAACAAAACATTCATCCCCCGAACACTTGGCAATCGTCAAGAAATTATTTCAGTCATTCTTTCTTCATGTGTCCTGAGAAATTCTTGAAGAAGTGACTGCTTCCTAAGAGAATAGCACCAGATGAGAAATGAACACAGGTGTCATTTTCACCTATGGAATGGATCATACTTTCGTAAGCACTTTTGTTTATATAGTTCCAATTTAATCTTACAAATCACAAGAGCAAAGCAAAATATACTTCTTTGAGAGGTATAAAACCTGAGGCCTTAAACACCAGAACTCCAACCCAAATTTCCATCTCCTAACTCGATGCTTGCTCAGATATATGCATATAAAGGTGCCCTGAGGATGTTATTAGCCTGCAATTTCCCAGAGACATTTTGAATTTTCCTGGACAACCCTGGATTCGTCCTCAAAAACCCACCCAACACGTAGTTACGACATACGGTGACAGGAAATAGATGAAAAAAGAGGGATTTCTCTCTCTCTCTCTCTCTCTCTCTCTCTCTCTCTCTCTCTCTCTGTGTGTGTGTGTGTGTGTGTGTGTGTGTGTGTGTGTGTGTGTGTGTGTGTGTCTTTGTTTCTTTCTCTTTCTCTTTTACAGACAGGGTCTTGCTCTGTTACTCAGGCTACAGTGCTAGAGTGCAGTGGTGCAATCACAGCTCACTGCAGCCTCAAACTCCTGGGCTCGAGCAATCCTCCCACCTCAGCCTCTTGAGTAGCTGGGACTGCTGGCATGAGCCACCATCTCTCTCTCTCTCTCTCTCTCTCTCTCTCTCTCTCTCTCTCTCTCTCTCAGAGACAGATTCTTGCTCTGTTACCCAGGCTACAGTGCTAGAGTGCCGTGGTGCAACCATAGCTCACTGCAGCCTGGAACTCCTGGGCGCAATCAATCCTCCCACCTCAGCCTCTTGTGTAGCTGGGACTATAGGCATGGGCCTCCACCACGCCTGGCAATTGTTTTTTATTTCATGTAGAGACAGGGTCTCTCTATGTTGCTCAGTGATACAGTTTGGATTTGTGTCCCTGCCCAAATCTCATACTGAATTGTAATCCCCAATACTGTAGGAGGGACCTGGGGGGAGGTGATTGGATGATGGGGGAGGACCTCCCCCTTGCTTTTCTCATAATAGTGAGGAATTCTCATGAGATCTGGTTGTTTAAAAGTGTGTAGCACCTCCCCCTTCACTCTCCCTCCTGCTTCCACCATGTAGGATGTACTGACTTCCTGTTCAGCTTCTGCCATGATTAAAAGGTTCCTAAGGCCTCTTCAGCCACACTTCCTGTACAGCCTGTAGGACTGTGAGCCAATGAAATCTCTTTTCTTTATAAATTACCCAGTTTCAGGTAGCTATTGATAGAAAAGTGAGAACCAACTAATACACCCAAGATGATCTCAAACTCCTGGCCTCAAGCGATCCTCCCAACTCAGCCTCCTAAGTAGCTGGGACTGCAGGAGCACACTGTCATGCCTGGCTAACCTTTTTATTTTTAATAGAGATGTAGTCTCACTGTGTTGCCCAGCTGGTCTTGAACTCCTGGCCTCAAGCAATCCTCCCACCTCAGCCTCCCAAAAGTGCTAGAATTATAGGCATGAGCCACTGCACCCAGCCAAGTATAATTTTAATGTTTTTAATTATTTAATTATGTTAATGTTTTAATGTTCAATAAATGTTTTATTACTTTAGGGTTTTGAAGATGAGTGGGCACATTTGTAAAAAGAACCAAATTTGTAAAATAGAATCTCTAGAAATGGATTGTTCTCTTTGATCCAGAGGCAGATACTCCATGCCATTTGTGCCTCCATGAGTGGGGAAGCTGAAGAAGTCATCTTGATATATCCCTCCCTGGTGGGGGGACATCAGTAACATTTACTGATGTCCAGTGAGCACTCTGCAGGGGCTTCACCTGCGCGATCTTAGTCCTCCCTCACAACCAGCCCAGGAGACAGATGGTATCAGATAGGTTGCCATGGGCAACAGAGATGTGAGTCACAGAGATGCCAGGAAGCTGGCACAGCTTGAACTTGGCAGCGCCAGGTTTCAAACACAGTCACTTCAAAGCATGTACAGACCATCCCCGACTTACAATGGTTCGACTTCAGGATGGTGCAACGCATTCGTAGACGCCATACTTCTCTCGTGGTACTGGGCGGCGGCAGCGATCCCCCCTCCCCGTCAGCCACACATGTTTGACTTAGGATATTTTACAACAAACCCAATTTAGGATGGCTTTGGTGGGCTGTAGCCCTGTTGTAAGTGGAGGGGCATCTGTAATCTTTTTATTTTATATATTTTTTGACATGGAGTTTTGCTCTTGTTGCCCAGACTGGAGTACAATGGTGCAATCTCGACTCACTACAACCTCCACCTCCCAGGCTTAAGTGATTCCCCTGCCGCAGTCTCTCAAGTATCAAGGACTACAGGTGTATGCCACCATGCCTGGCTAATTTTGTCTATTTTTAGTAGAGATGGGATTTGACCGTGTTAGCCAGGATGGTCTCAAAATTCCAACCTCAGGTGATCCACCCACCCCAGCCTCCCAAAGTGCTGGAATTACAGGCATGAACCACCGTGCCAAGCTGGCTTCTATAATCTTAACCACTGCAGTACTGTGTCATTTTTTAGACTGCTGTCTTATAAGCAATCAGAATCTCCCACACATCTAATTATAAGAGCACCTTCTATTCATCCTCCCCATCATATCCTCATTCTTTGTACAGCAAAGAAATGAGATAAATTTCTCTCTCTCTCTCTCTCTCTCTCTCTCTCACACACACACACACACACACACACACACACACACACACATCCCAGAGCTTTCCATCCACTGGATGAGGAAAGAATGCAACGTGCATGGCATATGTGTGCACCCACATACATGCGGGTCTCAGGAAGGATCTAAGAGTTTACAGACCTGGCATGCACGTTTTCATTTTGCAGGCCATTCTCCTGTATGGGACACCACAACTCTGATCAAACCATTGCAGAGACAGGCCGAGCCGTGGGGACTTTTGGAATGCTTGTTACTCATCAGACTCCTTTCTTTGCCTGGCTAACACCATCCCATTCTTTGAGTCTCAACCCAGAAGTCCCTTCCTCTAGATTAACTTCCAGACTTCCACGCCTAGGTCAGCCCCACCAGCCACAAGGTGGTGAACAGCAGACTGTTTGTAACAAAGCTAGTGAGGGAAATGGCTGACTTGGTGAGACAGCCATAGGGTAGTGGGTCCAACGTGAGGAATCCCTCACCGAGGCAACCAGAGCCCCACGCTTGCTATTCCCGGTGCCTGGCCCAGTTGCTGGGACTGCAAATATTAGGAACGGGGATGGATGCTTGGGCAAATGTGAACAGAGCTGCCAGGTGCCTGTCACGTACTATTTTGCATTTACAGTCAGGCCAAACTTGATGTATCAAGATCCTGGGTTTCTACATTTTTTTATTCCCTGTGTCAATTTTTGGCCAGAAGAGTGAGCGGTCGAGATTGTGTAACATAGGAGTCAGTGGGGCCACCAGGTCCTCCAGGATTCAACTAGAGTTGGCTAAGCCTCCTTCCCACATCCTGTGGGAAGGCCAGGGCCCTACCCAAGATTTCTGCAAACTCAGTGGGGTGACATTCCCATGGTCACCTCTTGTTCCAATCTTCTGACCTCCTGACCTCTCGATCTCATCCACAGCTCACCTCCTGTGACCGACTCCTTCTCTCTGTGCCGTGTCACCCCAACCCAGCCACAGATTCCACCACACTCCACTCATATAAGTTGGTGGGTATATAGGAGACCCTGACTCGAGATTGAGGAGAATAGGGATGGGGGGACACACCACGCAGCATAGCAGATGATTCAAGACAAAAAGCCAGGCATCCCTCCTCCGCAGCTGCTCCCATGAGCCTCTCAGCTGACTTTCCCCCCATGTCTCTGGTCTTCCAACACGGGGGAAATGCTCTCCACGTGCCCTCACACCTCCTTCATGCGTTGTTGTCGGTCTCCACCCACCATATCCTGTTATTTTCTAACACCATGCAGTTACTCAATTTCTTGGTCACTGTGGGCCATGCCCTCATCTTCATAAACAAACATGCCCATTTAGATATATTCCTAAGCAAAGTCAGCTCTGTCCAAGGGAGGAATTCCACAGTCAGTTCTTAAAGTGACTTTCTGCTTGGCGTTTCCCAGCAGGAATTAAAATGGCCCTTGTACAGAGAAGGAGAATGGATGAGTGAGGCATGGGTCGATGAAGCAGGAGATGAGCCTAGCAATTCAGGCTGTGGATTTACAAGTAGCCCAAATGGCAGATGGCCAGCCCAGAGACAGAGCTGCCTTCAGTCACTTGGTAAAACACATCAAGTGCTTCATGTATGATGGTCACAGTAAGTGCTGGGCTTGAAACGAAGCACAAATCTAGCTCACCCGAAAGGTGCTTGCTGCCATGGGCAAGCACGGTTTTCAGGGCTGTGGATTCTTTGAGATGCCAGCCAGGCCCAGCACCCCCATCATGTTACCAGCTGATCATGGAGGGTGACCAAAACACTAGGACCATCGAAGCCTGGGGTTCCTCCCCTTGTGCAGGCCTCTGCTGTTGCTGGCATAGGAAACAGGAAGGTGAGCAGCAATCTCAGGGTGCAGCTCCCCACCCTCCTTCACCTCCCTTCTCCATCTGGCCCCACCCACAATCAGTCAACATTTCACCAGTTTCTCTATATGCTGGATGCTGTCCTTTGATTGCCTAAGCCACATCCCCAATTTCCCTTTTCTTCCTTCAAGAATCAACATTTTATCCTGATATCCACTTGCTCACATACTGCCCCAATACTATGGCCCGAATCCTGTGTCCCCCTAAAATTTGTATGTTGAAACCAATACCAAGGTGATGGTTTAGAAGGTGGGGCCTTTGGAAGGAGATTAGGTCATGGAGATGGAGCCTCATGAGCTGGATTAGTGCCCTCATCAAAGAGACTCAAGAGAGACTCCTTGACCCTCCAGCCACATGAGGACAGAGCAAGAAGACGCCATCAATAAAGGAAGTGGGACTCCACCAGACGAGGACCTCCTGGCACCTTGATCTTGGACTTCCAGCCTCCGGGACTACTAGCTAGGGCTGTTTATACATTTCTGTTGTTTAGAATCCACCAGTTGATAGTATATTGATAAAGCAGCCCAAACAGATGACGACACCCAGGGAAGATCCTGGCTCATCTAAGCCAATCATGTTTGTCCCATTTGCCTGAGAGGCACTGGTAAATGAGGGAGCCTGCAGAAGGGACATCTCTGAGACATCCTCTTCTCCTCTGGTGAGACTTGTGTCCAGCAGGCACTGGACTGTGCAGCCAGCCTACAGCCAACTGGAGGGCAGCAGGAAAGGTGGAGAGGGAATCTCAGTCCCCAAGGACATTACTGAGCAGCTGTTCTGTGAGGTCATAAATTCTTAGGTTGTCCAAGCCAGTGGGCACCAGAGCTTTATGTTATTTATGACTGAAAACAACTAATACAGCTAGAGCACAAGAGCTGTATCTGCAAAATATGTATTAGAGTACATCTGTGTCTTCCCAAGAGCAATGGGACAATTTTGGGGTTGTCACAAGAATTGGGGGGGCGATGTCCTGTGATGCACAAGACTGTTCCTCAAAATAATTATCTCACATTCTGCAAGATCTGAGAATGTTATGCTATGTATCCATGTAGGTGAGAAGCCTGCTTATAACATTATCTGTGCCTAGAATCTAACTCCATTCTGCATAAAATCACAAAGAATCTTTGCACAGGCTTAAAATACAGTGATCACGTAAATCTTGAGACTTTTAAAATTTTATTGTTGGAACAATGACAAGATTGGGCACGGTTTGGAAAATCAGCTCACATTTTGCAAAGCTGCCCACTTTTGAGCCCCACATGTTTTCATTCATTGTTCAATGTTCATTCATTCACACTGTCACTGTTGATTTCTGATGGTTCTCTATGCATATGCACCCATATGACTTCTTCACTATGTCCTCCTGGCACAGAACTACCTGAGCATTTAGTAACTGATCATTATATTGATTTTTAAAAATATATTTGTGAGTGGATTATAGATCTATGAATTTCTTTCCTGGTGTGTTATAGAATATTTTTAAAAGGAGAAGATGTGCTGATGGTTCCAAAGTTGTATACATACACAAAACTGATCAGATTGAACACCTAAAACACATACTTCCATTATTCCTCCATAAAGTGAGGGGAGATGTGGGGTCTTGAGTCTGATAGAGTTGAAAGACACTAGAATAGATACTCCATGAGGTCTTTTTCAAATCCTAAAATTTCACAAAACCCTATTATTATTGAATAAAGAATCTTGGGTCACAAACTGTAAACAGGCCACAACTTCTGGAAATTTTTATAGCCATGGAGGGCATAGATTGGCCCCTCTTGGCTTAAACTTTTATTAAAGTGTGCTACATGAAAAGACACTTGATAAATATTGTCCAACTCAAGAGACTGTTCATTCTGGTGTGTGGCTGATACCACTGGCTCTTACTCTGCCGAAGATAATTCTTGGGAAATCTGACTCTGAAAAACCCTTTCAGATCCTCCACACCACCCTGCTTCCAAATCGGACCCTAATTACTTTGTAAGCTGTTACTCTTCAGGGTAGTTGATTTATGCTTAGAGATTGGGTCATGGTAAGCCCAGAGCCAGTTGTGTGCTGAAGCTGGCTCCTGCTGGCATCTGAGAGACAACCATGTGCTGTCCTTCACAACTCCATGTTGAGTGGCCTTGTGTTTGTGCCTTATCATCAGCCATGAAGGGAATATTTACACCACAGAAATAGGCAGATACTGCCTGGGCTTTTCACTGTTGGGGAGCTGATTGTTAAGCATTTAACAGCACACCACTACAGAGCATGAGCAGACACCTTCTTCACTTCGATGTGCCCAGATACTTCACTGAGGCATATGGGGAACAGACTTTTACTCTTAAAAGTTCACATAAATGGTAGCTTCATTTTGAATATTAGAATCTGCTTTTCTTATCAGAAGGCTGAGGATATATACTTGTGACCCTGACCTTTTCTAGGAGCAGGTAAAAGATCTCTAGATGATTGTGGGAAAAGTAGGTTCATGGATAGGTGGGTGGCAGGGAAGTAAAGTGTTACCAAGTGTGCACATGTGTGAGTGTGTGCGTGTGTGTGGGTGCGCATGTGTGTTGGTGCACGTGTGTGGATGTGCATGCATGTGTTTGTATGTATGTGTATGTGTCCGCGTGTTTGTGCATGTGTGCATTGCATGTGTTTGTATATGTGTGTGCATGTGTTTGTACGTGTGTGTGTGTGCATGTGCGTGTGTGTGTGTGAAACAAAACTGGCTTAAAAATCAAAGTTCACAAACGTTGGCCCCAGCTAACAAGTCTGACATCAACGGTCTGATTGCTGGAGGTTCATTAGCGCCTCTTACTGAATGGGGTTTGGCAGTGGGCTTGTTTTCCACTGGCATGAGGGAGTTAAGAAAGAAACTGCCAACAAGTTTTTTAGCCAACCAGATTCTAATCAGCATGCTCCACCTGAACCTGGTGCCTAAATAGTCATTTCAGTTAACACCTGGAACTCTCCAGGACTTAGTGGGAAGCAGATGAAAAGATTTAGAGTTGGGGAAAACATGTTAAGGGGCTGGGCCTTGAGCTCACTAACAGACTCCAGTTGCAGCCCTGTGAGATGAAGAAAACCCATGTGTGATGAAATAGAGGAGCTTGCCCCAGAGGTATAACTCACTCTGACAAATATAGACATTCTAGAGCCTACAGATCCTCCCAACCCAGGGAGAAGGCACAGAACTTTCCAGGCATCCTGGATGTTCCTAGGTCCCAGGGAAGTTTCTCTGGTGGCCCTCCTTAGGGATCTCTCTGCACTCTTCTCTTTATTCTCTTCTCTTTGCGGTCTCTGGCCTCCCTTCAGGCACGTATTTACTCAATACAAGTTTTCCTGCCAAGCACAAGATGCCCTCCTGCTCTCTCTCCACTCCATGTTAAAACCCACCCCAAGAAATGGATCTAATATCAGCCGTTTCTTCCTTGCTCATCTCAAGGCCAGCCGTAGCCGATCAGATGAGGTGTCTATCTATTATACCACTGTGCTGCTAGGACCATGACACTGAGTTGTTACTCAACTCCTGGGAGAGTCTGAACTGCTGTACAGCAGCCTCGTTGAGTTTTGTCTCTTCTGCCTAGCTGCGGAGTTGACACACAGTGAGAAATTTTCTGGTTACTTTGCGGATGTAATTAGTTGGCTCCAGACAAAATCAAGCACTCCTCTGAGTTTCTGCCAATGATGAATTTGTTGCCTTTTTTCTGAGTAGATACAGTGGGCACAGGGGAGTGGGGGGAGGATACTGAGGAGTGTCTCACTGAAAAGATACTGGAAGCATAACAAGAGAAAAGCAGGTAGCAAAAAACAAAACAGTACAATTGACGAGTAGGATTTGGACTATTTCTGATCAGGAAAAAATCCTTGGGAATAGACAGAGCTTGAGGGGAGGTTAGACAGTGACCCTGGGAGACAGGGACGCATCTTTTGGTTGTTGCTGAAAAGTCCCTGGTGTTTGCCATCAGCCCAGAGCAGTGATGAGCAGTAACAGCAGGATGGTCCTGAGCAGCGGGATGGTCCTGAGCAGTGGGTGGTCCTGAGCAGCGGGTGGTCCTGAGCAGCAAAACTCTGCCAAGCTAAAGGGCTTCTCCTGATACCTCCACTTCCATACACAGCTGCTCAGGTGCCCTTTAGAAACTTGTTTTCATCCATGTAGTCCTTGAGATTTGCATTAAGTTATTTAATCAGGACTTTTTTTTTAATTTGGAGGGGCACTTAATATTATTTGCCCTGGATCTTAGAAATCCATGTTACAGTGCAAAAATCATACCTGTAAACTGGACATTTATTAGGGAAAAATTATACCTCAATACATTTCAAAAGTAGAAACCACACAGGTCAAGTTTGTTTTCTGTCACATGCACGTGTGTGTGTGTGTGTGTGTGTGTGTGTGTGTATCAGAATTTTTAAAAGGTAAAATCCTCATGACTTTCATAAAATAAACATATCAAAGATTTTGTTTACATCATTAACCAAAGAGGGTACCACTGAGATACCAACTACAACTAACTCAAAAAAGAATCCAACACACACACACACACACACACGCACATATGCTGGGGTGGGGGGTGTGCAGGGGCAATTAGGAACATTGAAATGAACTTACAAATAGATCCAAAATGTGTCAATATCTGTAGGGGCAATAATTATTCTATCACCACTGGAAATAATTCAACATTTCTTTGGTCAAGAATTCTTTGTATTACTATGCAACTTTTTCAACATACAGTGTTCTAAAATAGCTCAGAGATGATGAAAGTCAGAGATGACCTGGAAGGGTGTGCTGCACGGGACACCCAGTCATCTTTTTGCCCATTTCAAACTTTTCAAAAATGTTTCAGTATACGTGTGTGATTCTTAATCGCACTTACACATCCCTGGACGATAGCTACATATTGTTAGAATAAGAAAGAACTCAGCAATCATTCTTTCACTAATTTTGGTTATATACATGTAAACACAAAGAAACCCTGTTCCCATAAAAAAGTGGAGGTAAACGAAGGATTTGTGGGAGCAATGTCACTCAATTCTTTGAACTTGTTCTGAGTTATATGCCAAAAGTCATATTATGACTGACAATCAAAGCTATTTTTAACGATCCATTAGCTGCCAATCCAATTAAATCTTCCTTTAATTTTACTAAAGGCAAAGTATTAAAAATAAGCTGGCTCCTCATTTGCTTTCTCAACACCAATCTTTTGAATTGTTTCCTTGTTGCCCCAAGCACTTCTATATCCTGAAGGAATGTGCCCTAATGTAAGGAAGAGGCCTGCCCTTCTGTTGTAAAATTGGAAAAGAGCCGCTGAGAAGGTTGAGGCGTGGTGGCTCATGCCTGTAATCCCAGCACTTTGGGAGGCTGAGGTGGGTGGATCGCCTGAGGTCAGGAGTTCAAGACCGGCCTGGCCACATGGTGAAACCCTGTCTCAACTGAAAATACAAAAAAATCAGCTGGGTGTGGTGGTGCACACCTGTAGTCCCAGCTACTCGGGTGGCTGAGGCAAGAGAATCTCTTGAACCCAAGAGGCAGAGGTTGCAGTGAGCTGAGATCACACCACTGCACTCCAGCCTGGACAGCAAGAGTAAAATTCTGTCTCAAAAAAAAAAAAAAAGAAAGAAAGAAGCAGCTGAGAAGGAGGGGGATGGAAAAGAGAATTAGCCTTATTCATATGCAGGTTCTCCTGCCCTTGACATCTCCCAGTACTTGGCAGGTAGTAGAATTTTTAAGAATTAACAAGAATGGCCAAATGAATGAATTAATAGGTGTTCAAAGTGATTTACTATAAAACAAACCAAGCTGACACTGCAGCACCCTTCGTTGCACGACCCTCTTCCAGAGCCTGGGTGAACACCACAGCCAGTGTTTACGTGAGCATGTATTTCTTGAGCGGGCTCCTAACACCGCGCCCATGTGCTCATTTGTAACGCAATTTGCAAAAGTAAGATACTTTTAAGAGCAATGAATTCAGGTCTTTTTCCATGCTCACGTCCAGTTCATCACATTTCTCCTCTGCCGGGTGAGCTGAGGTGGCTGAAGGCCACTTGGGATCCAGTTAGGGGCAGTGGAGTTGGGGACATAATTAATTTGGATTTAATAGAATAAATGTATGTGACTTCCAGGCACTCTTCTTACTGTTAAGTTCTTGCTAATTATCCTGATGTAGTGATGGCATCTAGGAATGTTCCTGTTGCACCCTGTATCTACTCACCAAGCAGAAGACTTGACAATGCAGGGCCAGCGATAAGAACACATCCTACAGTACCCAGCTGTGGTAGCAGAGGACAGACAAACTCCTCCAGTCGTCAGTTACATAACATTACCTGCACAGGGTTGGCAACATCGTGTCAAAACGAAAGTTCACCATGCTTTCTTTTTTGATGGGAATAGCATATTTGATAAAATTGAAACACATTTTTTCAGCAATTAAGAAAAAGAAAACATTTTAAGAAAATAAATGAACTCTTGACTTTAATGTATTTTGAAATGTCTTCTTTGGTCAAGCTTAAATTTATTAAGGAACCAAGGGAAAAATTCACATTAGAATCAGTGGAATATGAACAAATGTCAAGAAGCTATGTGATGAAATTGATAGGGATTATTCCAATATAAACGACCAGTTTTAACCAAAAGTGTCCAGATAATTCAAAAAGTAATCCATCAAAAAGGACAAGTAAATTCTGAGTCAAAATCATGAACAGGCCATTGGATTATTGGAAAATCTAATCAATGAAGATGCAAGAATCTTACGAACATGTTAAGAATAAGATTTAAATGTCTTGGCCGGGCGCAGTGGCTCATGCCTGTTAATCCCAGCATATTGAGAGGCTGAGGCAGGTGGATTATGAGGTCAGGAGTTCAAGACCAGCCTGGCCAATGTGGTGAAACCCCATCTCTACTAAAAATACAAAAAGTAGCTGGGCGTGGTGGGGAGCACCTGTAATCCCAGCTGCTCGGGAGGCTGAGACAGGAGAATTGCTTGAAACCGGAAGGTGGAGGTTGCAGTGAGCCGAGATCCCACCACTGCACTCCAGCCTGAGACAAATTAGTTACATCAATGAAAATAGCATAAACCTCACAAAAGTCTATTCTAGGAAATCATTAACCAAACTAGCTAATGCAGGTCATCAGTTCCATGAATATGCTTAGTCACTGTACAAGAAAAACAAATGTCCTGAAATCTGCCAACTGAAGAATGAAAATTCATAAATTTGGAAAAAGAGCTTTATTTCTCATAAAGCGTTGCAGCCTGCAGGCTGGACATCTTGCAGGCTGGGAAGTGTAACCTCCAGAAAAAGTACTTCAGGGAATGGGTCAAGGGATCAGGAATGTACGCTGAGCAGGTTGGCTAAGTACACATGTTCAGCAGGTTATAGAAGGAGCGATGGAAACTCACAAAAGGGACGCAAGGGCATGCGTAGTAGCCAACAGTCATGCAACACGTTTCCCTGCTCACTTTAGGGTAGAGACTTAACATTTAAATGTATCACAAGGAGGCTGTAAACATCAAAAGGTAAAGCAGTGGACATGGAGGCCCTCTGTATGCAGCGTCTGTAGACTGGCCAGAGCCACTCTGTGGTCAGTGGTCTCTCATCAGGAAGGAATGCTGGCCAGTCCTGTGTCAAAACCGTAGGGGAGGAGCAGCATGAGGGCTGGCTGGTATCAGAGGTAAAGCGAGTCTTTCCAAAGGGCTGGTTTCTGTGTAACCCTTAAAGAGAAAGCCAATGGCCGTCAGCAAGGGCAGCAGTATAACTAGGTTGGCTGACCTTCCCTCCTCTCATGGCCAGGAACTCAGTTTTTAAGGTTTTGCTAGGGCCCCCTTGGCCAAGAGGAGATCTGTTCAGCTGGGTGGAGGCTTAAAACTTTATTTTTATTTCTCAAATCTTACAGTGCATTTATAACAGCTGTTTTCACAAATCTAGACAATATTGAATTTTACATAATGTGACCAATATTGAATTGAAAAGGGAAAGAAAAAACAATTCTCTAAATGTTCAATAATAAATTTTAATCAAACACACTAGAAAAAGGTCTGAATTATCTTTCTATTCTCTCTGTAGAAAACGGTATTGGAAAATTGTTGTGTTTTGAGGAGTTGATCAAAGAATATACAACCAAAATAGGTAAGAAAAAGTGTTTTAGAACTACCTCAGAAAGCTAACTGATATATTTTTTATTTTATGACATTTATGTTTCAGATTTTTGACATTGGTCATTAGTTTGGAAAGTTCTTAATCATGCTTCTTCCTGTGATATTGTGAAATGTGTATTTGGTCTTCTGGTTTCCTGATGCATAGCTCCTAAAATCCTCGGGATTTCTGGAGTGATGAGTGTCTCTTTATGCTAATGAGATGACTGGAGTCCCTCAATAGCCTCAGGTGGGGGCTGTTCACTGTTTTCTACCCTCCCAGGAGGGAAGGTTGAGACTCTCAGCCCACCTCCTACTTCCCCATACCCCAGTCACCTCTCTCACGTCCAGGGAGGATAGAAGGGCTGAATACTGAGTTGATCACCAACAGCCAATGAGATAATCAATCATGCCTACCTAAGGCAGTTTCCATAAAAACAAAAGGACTGAGCTTTGGGGTCTTCCAGATAGAGAACATGTAGAAGTTCCTGCAGGGTAGTGTATCCAGAGAGAGCATGGAAGCCCTGTGCCCCTTTCCCCCATACCTTGCCTTATGCATCGCTTCCCTCTGGCTGTTCATCTGTATCCTTTGTAATTTATCCTTATAATAAATGGATAAGTGTAAGCATTTCCCTGAGTTCTGTGAGCCATTCTAGCAAATTAAATAAACCCAAGGAGGGGGTTGGTGAAATCCCAGTTTATAGCTGGTTGGTCAGAAGCACAGGTCACCACCTGTGCTGCAGTTGGCATCTGAACTGAGGGATGGGCTTGTGGGACTGAGCCTTCGACTTATGGGATCTGATGCAATCTCCAGCTAGACAGTGTCAGAGCTGAATTGAATTAGAAGACACCCAGTTGGTGTTATACGGAGCGAGCATAGAAAGTCAACACCAAGACAAAAGTATGCCAAATTGCAGGATCTTTATTGCCAGCAGCCACGGAGTACTCACATCTCTCCAACCCGTGGCCCCAAAAGGTGGGTGTCAAGACCTTTTATACCCATAAACCACCTCCTGGGCGGGGGTGAGGGTGAGGGGCTTCAGACATTCCGATTGTTACTTAAGTGGTTCACAGAAGTCAAGGTAAGCATTAGTTTACACCTTGCCTGGGTAGGGTGGAAATTACAGACCTTAGTTACAAGTCTTATTACAAGTCACAGGGGCCAAGATGGCATGAGTTTGGACTGCTTGCCTGTCACATCAGGGTTACAGAGAGCAGTTTCAACAGAAAGCAGAGGTATGGTTGAAGTATGCGGTTTTATGGGCCTTTTACCATGTCACATTGATATCCACTGGAGAATCATCTGGAAAATTGCTTGGTGTGTGAGGAAAAACTCCACAAATCTGGGGTTATAGAAGTGCGAGTGTTGTGAGAGTATAGTGGGAGAAACTAGTGTTTTTTCCTATGTCCTTACACTTCTGAAATTTATTTTGCATATCCTCTCCTCTTTTGCTGATGCTAAATCTTATAACTCTATCCTCTGTCTCTGACCCGCTCTTCTGTAGTTTTCTATTATTTTTCCTTATCACATTTTATTCTGTTTTCTCCTAACCTGCTTTCCAGTTATCCTCAATGACTAATCTGTCAAAGACATCCAATGAGTTCTTAATTTTGATGATTACATTTTCAGTTTTGCAATTTGCCTTTGGTTTCTGTAGCATTCACTACTTCTCATGTCTGCTAAAATTCAATTGTCTTTAATCTTCTTGAACACAGTAAAAATAATTACACACAAGTTTATATATCTATTAAACTAGTTTATTTTCTTCTTCTATTTCTATTCAATTTGTACTTCCACTCTACGGAGTCTTTGTGGCTCTGTTGCCATGGTTAACTGTTTCGGCTGGTGTTTGTACATATTGTTGCATCTCCTAAGAAGTCTGGTTGCTTTTTCCTTGTAGTCTACATTCTGTAACCCAAAATTTCTCATAGAAATAACTTGAAAGCTCAGGTGGTAACAGGATTGTAGAGAATGACTGAGCCAATTTCCAGAAGGGAGAATTGAGCTCAGCACTGGAGGTCCCTTTTTCCCTGGAGGAATTTGCATGTTCCTGAGGGAGGAGCTTAGAGGTGGGATGAAGCCACTGACTGCCTCATTGGGCTAGGGGACATGCTTGGAATTGCAAAGGAGTCTGTGTGTGCCTGTGTGTGTATATGTGTGCACCTAGGACACAGCCCTTCAGTGCTCCCAAGTCAAAGCAAGTGGAGGGTTAGGATACATTTAGTTTGGATTTCACTTACACAGCTCATCATTACTTCCAGGTTCAGTAAAATCATTGCTGCCATCCTGGTGTGGACATGGCTTCTGGAAATGCTCAGGAAGCCCATTCTGCTGATGCGCCCAGCATGTAACCAAGGCGCAGGATCACAGGTCACCTCCCAGGCCAAACATGCTCCACAGTGCCTAACCCTGTGAAGTACATGGGGAGGGAAGAGAATGAAAGTTTGAAAAAGAGTCAGAAGCCAGTCTGTCAAAAGATTTTCCAAATCTTACAGTTTACATATGAAAGAACCTTGACAGAGTTATCCACAATTTGACAATAACACTAAAACTTATATGACTTATCAATAATGAGTTGTAAAGTTGAAAGAAAAATGTTCAAACTGTCAGTAAGAACCAAATTGTAATCGATTCTGCTGAAGATCGAATTTTCTCACTATTATCTCTATAGAAATGACGTTACAAAACTGAAGTCAGAGGAAAAGACAATCAAACATTATGCAGCGAAAATATAAGAAAATATGAACTACAGAGACTGGTTGAACAACTAAGTAATAAAGATATTAAATTCTTGGATTTTATGCTGTTTGTGGTATTTCACAGGTTTTGAAAGTGTATACTTCGTGGTAATTTTTTTAAATCTTTCTAAATGATAACAATTGTATACTTAATTTTGTATTTCTCCATTCTGAAAGAGGACGCCCATATTGTGTAAGCTCGGGCCTCTCTCAGCCTAACTCTGTACCAATGTATGTGTTATGAAGACTTCGTTCCATAGTTACTTAAGAAGAGATCCTCTGGTTCTCGTCGTGCCATTTAAACTCCCTGGATTTCATTTTAGTCGTCTGTAAAATGAAGGAATTAGCCTAAAACTTCTGAAATCTCTTGCAGCTCCAAAAGCAGGGCGTCTGCAATGCCGTGAATCACAGCAGTAAGATTTAGCAAGGCTTTTCTCACTGCGTGACCTTGTAAAATTATGTGTCCCGGTTTGACAGATGAGAAACAAACTGACCCAGAACCAGAAAAAGCACATACACAACTGCAGAACTCCAAAAGAGCAACCGAGACAGAAATCGGAGGGACGAACAGAACAGCAGGTGGCCAATTTGGCCACGTCCCAGGGCAAGGTGGTAGGGCATCTGGGCAGGACTCTCAGGGCCTGTGGCCAAGGCCGGCTTTGCAGCTCAACTCAGTGCCATCTCAAGGATGTAAAATGGTTAACGGCAAAGAAAATAGACGACAGAATTTCTTTGGACAGAGTTTTTAGTGTGCTATGGCAATTTCTGTTCCCGTACCCAGAGGTTTGGAGTTCATATTTCTGCATAGAAGTAGGTCTTCTAATTATTAAAATTAAACTGTTGTGGTGACTAGAAGTGACTAGAGGAGATTTTCTTTCTTTTCATTTTTTCTTATGCTTTAAGTTCTGGGGTACATGTGCAGAACGTGCAGGTTTGTTACACAGGTACACATGTGCCATCGTGGTTTGCTGCACCCATCAGCCCGTGATCTACAGTAGATATTTCTCCTAATGCTATCCCTCCCTCCTCCCCCTACCCTCCAACTTAGTCCAGATTTTATCCCGGGTAAAGGAGAAACCAACATTGCTGGCTTTCAGGAGTAGTTTTGAAAGAGCATGCAAGTGTTGCGCTTGTCGTTAAGTCACATTCTTTTTTTTTTTAATTTTTTGTTTGAGATGGAGTCTCAGTCTGTCACCAGGCTGGAGTGCAGTGGTGCAATCTCAGCTCACTGCAACCTTTGCCTCCCGGGTTTAAGCAATTCTCCTGTCTCAGCCTCCCAAGAAGCTGGTACTACAGATATGCACCACCACGCTCCGCTAATTTTTGTATTTTTAGTAAAGATGGGATTTTCCCATGTTGGCCAGGCTGGTCTCAAACTCCTAACCTCAGGTGATCCGTCCACCTCGGCCTCCCAAAGTGCTGGGATTACAGGTGTGAGCCACCGCACCTGGCCAAAGTCACATTCTTAACTTAATGGTTGAAAGATATTTGAGACAGAAATACTATGTAAATTACGCAGTACTTTACAAGGTTTTCTTTTATGTTATTATGAACTAGAGTCTGTACTTTATTCAAATTTTTAAAGGGTTTTTTTTTTTGTTTTGAGATAGAGTCTCACTCCATCACCCAGGTTGGAGGGCAGTGGCACAATCTCAGCTCACTACAGCCTCCACCTCCTATGTTCAAGTTATTCTCAAGCCTCAGCCTCCTGAGTAGCTGGACTTACAGGGCATGCCACCACCCCTGGCTAATTTTTGTATTTTTAGTAGAGATGAGGTTTCACTGTGTTGACCTGGCTAATATCCGCCCGCCTTGGCCTCCCAAAATGCTGGAATTACAGGTGTGAGCCATTGCACCCAGCTGAAGTTTTAAGTTTTTACCCAATGTTCTTTGTGTGTGTGTGTGTGTGTGTGTGTGTGCGCGCGCGCGCGCGCGTATATATATATATATTTTTATTGCACTTCAGGTTCTGGGGTACATGTGCAAAACATGCAGGATTGTTGCATAGGTACATACATGGCAATGTGGCTTGCTGCCTCCAACCCCCCCGTCACCTGTATCTGGCATTTCTCCCCATGTTATCCCTCCCCAGCCTCCCCACCTCCCTGCTGTCCCTCCTCTATTCCTCCCTCAACAGACCTCAGTGTGTGATGTTCCCCTCCCTGTGTCCATGTGTTCTTATTGTTCAACACCCACCTATGAGTGAGAACATGCGGTGTCTGATTTTCTGTTCTTGAGTCAGTTTGCTGAGAATGATGGTTTCCAGGTTCATCTATGTCCCTACAAAGGACACGAACTCATCGTTTTTTATGGCTGCATAGTATT
>CAUYQU010093228.1:0-88482 GCA_963574635.1 Cheracebus regulus | reverse complement strand
CACAGCGAGGCCACCCTCGGGCTCCTCAGGTGTCAGCTCGGCCCATTGCCCCCTCCACCTGTCCCCACTCGGTCCACTCCCCCTCCCTCCACCGACTGAGGATGCTCAGAGTCCTGCCTGGGCGTTGGAGGAGCTGAGGTCACTCTGAAGCCCCGAGGCTGCCCAGCAATGGCCAATGTGGGGGCTGTGGAGCCTGGGGAGGAGCTCTGGGCCTGGCCTCTGCCCCACCCTGCAGCCTCCCAGGCCTCTACCCTGCAGCCTCCCTGACCTCTGCTCCTCTTCCCAGCACAGCGGCCCCCGGGTCTGCACCTCCAGAGCCCACCCTGGCGCCAGACATGGAGCCTGGGCTGCCTGGACCTACCCTCCAGCCATGCATGAGCCTTTCCTGCCCTCACCTGCCTGATGCCAAATAAAGAGCTTCTGCCCCAGCTCTGGGTGGCCTATCTGTGGGGATGGAAGGCTTGCACCGGCTCCCTGGGAGGCCTGCTGGGACGGGGAGCCACCAGGGAAGCTGGGAAGATGTTGACAACCACAAGAGCTTGATGTCTAACAGGCTTGCGGGGCCATGCAGTGTCCTGGAGGGGCCTCCTGCAGAGCCACCCTTGGGTCTCAGGGTCAGCTTGGACGGGCAGGGCCCTGGGCAGGAGTGTTTGGGAAGACAATGGGAAGGGTGGGAGTGGGGACACAGCATCAGGGCAGCAGCCGTGGGGCCACCGCAGGGCTCCCGCCCTAGGATGATCTCAGTGGGATCCTCCGAGCTGCCCCCTTTGGCAGACTGGGCTCAGTGGCAGCACTGGAGAGGGGCACTGGCACCTCCATCATCACCCCCAGAGCAAGGCAGATCCAGCCCCAGTCTCTGAGATCCTTGCCCCCACCCTGGCTTTCCCATGGGCACATTCCCAAGGCCATGGTCTATGCAGACACTGGGGTTGCTGGGACATGGGGAGGCCAGCCATGGTGAGGGAGGAGAGGCCACCACACCAGAGTGATAAACATGCTCCAGGAACCACAAACTCAAGCTGGACGGGCCTCCAAGGGAAGAGCCTGCAAAGCACCCACCTCTCCCCAGGGCTGCACCAAGTAGCCTCTGCCCGCCTCCCGCCCCACACCAGCATCCTCACCTCCTCCTCTCCCGCCTGGATGTGATTCTTGGCGGAGACTACAGGGTGGTCCTGAAGTGAGCCAGGCCAGCAGGGCCCAGGTGAGCCAAAGCGGAGCCAGCCTGGATGTCCATGGGCCACACGTGGAGGGCAGGGCAGACCCTATCCTACAAAGATGGGTGAGTGGTGAAGCATTGCCCTCACCTTGTGCTACGATGCAGGTTCCAGAAGGGTTAGAATGTCTGTGTAAAAATTCAAGATTGGTTGGTTATTTGCTATTGGGTAAAAAACTTAAAAAGTTGAAAAAAAGAGACATATGAAATGGGCTGGGTGCAGTGGCTCACATCCGTAAGTATTTGAGCGGCCGAGGAGAGCGGACACTTGAGGCCAGGTGTTTAAGACCAGCCTGGGAAACAATGATACCTCATCTCCATCTGTAAAAAGAAGAAAAAAGAACTAGTGAAAATATTTACCTAAGATGGAGATTGGACTGCAGAGCGCTGAGCACGGGTGCAGAGGTGATGTGGGCGTGAACAGGGGGTGGGCACATGAGAAGCTGGGAAGTCTGTTCCTGCCCATGCAGAGGGCCTGGCGTGGGTAGCTGTGGGTTTCCCTGCATCCCTGCTTGGGCTGTTCCTCCATTCATTCGCCCTATCCATCCAATGTCTTGGCCATCTTGTGACAGGTGGGCCAAGGACCACTAGCCCCGGGAATGCAGCCCTTGTGCCAGGCGATGCAGGCTCTGTTCCAGCGCACATGAGCCCCAACCATCATCAGTTTTTGATCCCAAGAGCCCTGGCCCCCTGCAGCTTCCCCTTCCGAGCTCAGCGGCCCCCAATTCCACCCACAAACTCTGTGTGCACTGAGTCACATGAAGCCTTTTTCCATGGCTCATAACCATGGGACCCTCACAGACACCCAATATCCGAAACATTTGAGGACAGTGTCCTAAATCAGGAAACCTTTCACTCCCAACCCAAGTACAGCAGAGGCGCCAGCTCAGGAGTTTGAGACCAGTCTGGGAAACATGGTGAAACCCCATTTCTACCAAAAAAAAAAAATTAGCCAGGCAGGGTGGTGCTCACCTGAAGTCCCAGCAACTTGGGAGGCTGAAGTGGGAGGATCACTTGAGCCCGGGAGGTTGAGGTTGCAGTGAGCCAAGATCTCATCACTGCACTCCAGCCTGGAGTGCAGAAGCACTGTAACTCCAACACCAGTCTAGAAATCGCTTAAGCACCACCACTCCCAGCAACCCCCAGGACAGAGGGAGCTCTGACACCAACTCTGGTGCCATCTCTAGAGCTAGGACCTGCCCTAGCACCACTTCCAGGAGAGAGCCAGTGAGAGTTTAGCTTTAGATGCAGCTCCAGACCACCTGTAGCGTCACCTCCTGACCTAGAGCCACTCCAACATCACTTCACAGCTAAGGCTAGCGCTGGCTACACAGCAAGACGCGACTCTGGCGTCACCTCTAGAGGGGAGCCAGTTGCTGGCCCAGATCCACAGCTACAATCAGCTCTGGCACCAGCTCCAGTGCCAGCTCCCAAGATACAGCCAGTGCCAGCCCCAGAACCAGAACCTTCGTGTCCCTCACCTGTCAAGGCATTCTTTTTTTTCAGGCTGGTTTTCTTTTATTCATATTCTTCATAGAGTTGGTTCTGGACCTGACTCTTCCTCGACTCTTCCGTATTTTGTGTTATAAAATTCATGTAAAATAAAGTTTACCTTTTAAAAGATGTTCAATTGTACAATGAATGGCATTCACTACATTCACGATCCTGGGGACCGTCACCACTATCTAGTTCTGAACATGGTCATCACCCCAGTTGTCACTCTCCAGCTCTTCCTCCAGCTCCTCCAGCACCAGAGCTGTCCCCTGCACTGGCAGTAGAGCGCCCTCTGCTGTCAGCCTCGAATCTGCCACCTATGTCTATTAGCCTGCCTTCTCTGGATTTTTCATACAAGTGAAATCATATGTATCACGGGTGGCCTTCATTGAAGGGTTTCGTGCACTTAGTAAAATGTTTTCCAGGTTCATTCACTTTGCAGCATATAGAAATAACTCATCTCTCCTTATGGCTGAATAATATTCCACTGTATGGACCCACCACACTTTTTGTTTTGAGACAGGGTCTGGCTCTGTTGCCTGCCCAGGCTGGAGTGCAGTGGTACAATCATGGCTCGCTGCAGCCTCGACAACTCAGGTTCAAGCAGTCCTCCCACCTCAGCCTCCTGAGTAGTTGGGTCTACAGGCACATGTCACCACACCCGACTAGTTTGTTTTTATTTATGTATCTATTTTTGTAGAGATGAGATCTTACTCTGTTGACCAGACTGGTCTTGAACTCCTGGCCTCAAGTGATCCTTCTACCTCAGCCTCCCAAAGTGCTGGGATTACAGGCATGAGCCACCACGCCCAGCTTGTATTCAATTCTTTTGGGTATATATCTAGGAAAGAAATCATGGAGTCAAATGGTAACACTATGCTGAACTTTCTGGGAAGCTGTCAAACTGCTTTCCACAGCCACTGCACCATTTACACTTACTCCAGCAAAATATGAGGCTTTGGTTTCCTCAACATCCTCTCCAGCAGTCGTAATTTTCATGTTTTAAAATATAGCCACGTAGTGGGTGTGGAGTGGCATCGCACTGTGGCTTTGCTTTACATTTCTCTAACATCTAATGAGGTCAATCATCTTTTCTCATGCTAATGGCACTTCTACATCTGCTTGGGAGAAACGTCTATTCAAGTGTTTCATCCACTTTTAATTGGGTTATTTGTGTTTTGATGTTGAGCAGTAAAAATTCTGTATCTATTCTGGATAAAAAACCTTTATCAGATTTATAATTTGCAAATATTTTCTACCATTCTGTGGGTTCACTTTTCATTCTCTTTAGAGTGTCCTTAAGGGATTTTAATTTCAATGAAGTCCAATTGACCTGTTTTTGTCTTCTGTTGCTTGTGCTTTTTGTATATTCAAGAAATCATTTCCAAATCAAAGGGCATAAAGATTTGTTCCCATGTTTTCTTCTAAGAGTGTCATTTTTCTTCCCCACTCCAGGCGGAGTAAGTGCAGTGGCACCATCTCGGCTCACTTCAGCCTCCACCTCCTGTGTTGAAACAATTCTCGTGCCTCAGCCTCCTGAGTAGCTGGGATTACAGGCGTGTACCACCATAGCTGGTTAATTTTTTTGTATTTTTAATAGAGATGGATTTTGCCATGTTGGCCAGGCTGATCTTGAACTCCTGGCCTCAAGCATTCCACTTGCCTCAGTCTCCCAAAGTGCGGGGATTACAGGCATGAGAGCCACCACGCCCAGCTGAGTGTTAAAGTTTTATTTCTCAAACATAGATCTTTAATTCATTTTGTCAATATTTTATATGGTATTAGGTCAGGCTCCAACTTCCCTCTTTTGCCTGGGGATATACAGTTCTCCTGGCATCATTTGTGGAAGAGACTGTTTCAGCCTCATTGAATATTGAATGATCCTGATGCCCATGCTGAAAATCTGCTGACACCCATGTGTAGATTTGTTTCCTCATTCTCACTTGTATTCCACTGATCTGTATGTGTGCTCCTCATCTCTGCTGAAACTTTGCTGAAATTATTAACTCTAACACTATTTTTATTCTACAGAATGTTTTGCACATAAGTTCATGTCATTAATAAATAGAGATACGTGGCCAGGCGTGGTGGCACACACCTATATTCCCAGCACTTTGGGAGGCTGAGGCAGGCGGATCACGAGGTCAGGAGTTTGAGACCAGCTTGGCCAATATGGTGACACCCTGTCTCTACTAAAAATACAAAAATTAGCCGAGTGTGGAGGGGGCGCCTGTAGTCCCAGCTACTTGGGAGGCTGAGGCAGGAGAATCGCTTGAACCTGGCAGAGTTGAGGTTGCAGTGAGCTGAGATCGTGCCACTGCACTCCAGCCTGGGTGACAGGGCGAGACTCTGTCTTGGAAAAAAAAAATGGAGATACTTTTACTTCTTCCTTTCCAATTTCGGTGGCTTTATGTCTTTGTCTTGCCTAATTGCTCTGGCCAAACTTCATTCATGACGGTGGAGGGAAGTAGTGAAAGCAGGCATGCTCGGCGCCTTGTTTGTCATTTTAGGAGGAAAGTGCTCAGTCTCCACCCCTGAGAAGCAGGCATGAGCTTGTCATGAGTACTCTTTATATCCTGTTGAAGAAATTCTCTTCTGTTTCTCTTTTATTGAGTGCTCTTATCAGGAAATTGTTGGATTTTGTCAGATGCTTTTTCTGCATGAATTGAGTTGGTGGGATTTTTCCCTTCATTCTAGGGAGGTGGTGTGTTATATTGAAGATTTTGAGAAGTCCAAGAAGGATTGGTGTTACATGTTAAATGGGAAGATTCGCCAGTGAAGTCACCTGGTTCTGGGCTTTTCTTTGTTGGGAAGTTTCTGATCACTGACTCAATCTCCTCACTCCAACAGGTCTGTTTAGATTTTCCATTTCTTGACTCAGGTGTGTTTGTTTTTAGGAATTTGTCCATTTCATTTATGTTAACCAACTAGTTGGCCTACAGTTGTTTCTAGTATTCTCTTTACAAATCCTTTTTATTTCTGTGGGGTCATTGCTGATGAAACACTGTCATTTCTATTTTAGTAATTTGAGTCTTCTCTTTTTTTTTCTTAGTCAACTAGCTAAAGGTTTCTCGATTGTGTAAAGCTTTCATAGAAGGAACATGTCTTCACTAATTTCCTCTAGTGCACTTCTGTCCTCCATCCCATTTATCTCTGCTTTAATCGTCATTATTTCCTTCCATCTGCTAACTTCATGGGGATTTGGGGGCTTTTTGTTTGTTTGTTTCTTTGCTTTATGACAGGGTCTCACTCTGTCACCCAGGCTGGAGTGCAGTGGCATCATCTTGGCTCACTGCAGCCTTGACCTCATGGACTCAAGTGATCCTGCTACCTCAGCCTCTCAAGTAGCTGGGACCACATGTGTTAATTTTTTGTATTTTTTGTAGAGACAGGGTTTCACCATCTTGCCCAAGCTGGTCTTGAACTCCTGAGCTCAAGCAATCCTTCTGCCTCAGTCTCCCAAAGTGCTGGGATTACAGGCATGAGCCACCGTGCCTGCAAAGGCATCTTCTAATCAACTCCTGGCACCACCCAGCTTCCGGGCTTCCCTTCCTATGGTCTCACTTGCAGAGTGGCTAAGCACTTACAGACTGGAGTGGACCAGGCCAACCAGACACCCTCCACCCACCTGTCAGCCCAGGCCACATCCAGATTCCACTTTCACACTGAACCTCTGCTGCTGCTGGGCAGGACACCTTCTGGTCACCAGGCTGACCTGGCCTCTGTGGACTACTCACTGCCTTAGGTGCCTTTTGCACCCCAGGATCCAAAGGAGTAGCTGACTTTTTCCAAGGAGCACTGCCTGTTGGGACGGAGCCCTGATACCAAGGGACGACTGCCCTCTGTGCACTTCCCTCACACCTCCCCAGGTAGAGGTCAATGCCACCTGTGCCAATGAGCACCCTTAGAACACCCATTCACCCCGCAGGTGTGACCACTGCAAAGCTGAACCTTCCATCTGGCCGCCAGGCCCCCAACATGGAACCTAGGACCTGCAGCAGCCCCTACTCCAAGTGCTGGAAGCAGCTCAGATGCAACCCTCTCAATCCAAGGAGTCTAGTACTCCACCTTCTGGGACTCCAGCTAATTTTATGCATAAAAATTATGGGCCCAGAACTTGTACAGTTTTAGAAAAATGGGTTAGCCTAACTAAAGAAAGCTTATAATTAAGATGGCTGCAACAGGGAAGTTTTAATTTGGATAAAATTGTTTATTTGTGAGAGATATTAGAAAAAGAGGGATCGAAAACCAAACAAAAACAGTGGGATGTATTCTTTCATTGGTATGCAGAGGCCTCTAAAAGACTAAATGAATCAAAAATTGACTCCTTAAAAGACTATTTGCAAAAAGCGAATGAAAAGCTTCAGCAGCAGACTAAGGACTTGGTGAAAGAGGACGGCGCGCCGACAAACTCACCCTGGCTGTTCCCCTCCTTATCCTTCTCCACCTACTACGCTGAGTCCAGCAAACTTTCTGCTAACTTACCCTTTCAGGCATGGTGGCTCATGCCTATAATTGCAGCACCTTGGGAGGCCGAGGTGGACAGATCACCTGAGGTCAGGAGTTTGAGACTAGCCTGGCTAACATGGTGAAACCCCATCTCTACTAAAAATACAAAAATCAGCTGGGTGTGGTGGCAGGTGCCCCTGTAATCCCAGCTACTCAGGAGGCTGAGGTAGGAGAACCACTTGAACCCAGGAAGCAGAGGTTGCAGTGAGCTAAGATCATGCCACTGCACTCCAGCCTGGGTGAAAGAGTGAGACTCTGTCTCAATAAATAAATAAATCAATAACCCTTTCACCCTGAAGATGATTTAAAAAAAAAAAAAGGAAGTTAGACACCTTACAAAGTGAGGCCTTCTGATCAGGCAGGCCTGCCTGCTGTAACTACTTTCACTCCATGGTCTAAAACTGAGCCCACAGCCATTGTGAAGGATTTTCCTGATCCCAAGGGAAAATCCTCAAAAATGTACTGAGGAATTTAGAATCCTCATAGGAGCTTATGATCCAGGACCTCCTGACCTTTACCAATTGATTTCTGTGATATTGGGGCCTGGTACAGCTCAGAAGCGGATGGCAGCAGCGGACTGGGACAAACCCAAGGAGGATATTAAAGACTCCTCCAAAAGCGCCTCACAGGAAGGACCAAAAGTCGCTGGAAAAATTCCTGAAAACCTTTTAAATTCAATTCCTAATTTTTTTTCCACAAAAAATTAACTGGTTCATCATACAATCTTGTAAGCAAACAAAAAAGGATGCAGCAGTTTCAGATTACAGGACCCACTTAGAGATACTGTTTGTGAAACATTGTGGGCTCAAAGTACAGCAAGAAGTATTTCCTGCAGGGACTGAAACGGGATTAAGCGCTCTATTTGCAAATGGACTCCACCTCCAACTTAGCAGTTTAATTAAAAGACATAAGTTGGGATAGGAAGCTACAGACTGACTGAAATGGTGGCCTTAGCTGAACATTTTGAGAGGACTCTAGAGCAAGAAAAAACTCAAAAGGCTAACAGGCTTATGGTCCTTCCGTTACAACAGTTACAGGGACTGGAACCCAAGGGACCAGTCATTTTATTTATTTATTTAGAGACGGAGTTTCGCTCTTGTTGCCCTGGCCGGAGTGCAGTAGTGCGATCTTGGCTCACTGCAATCTCCACCTCCCAGGTTCAAGCGATTCTCGCTCCTCAGCCTCCTGAGTAGCTGGGATTACAAGTGCGTGCCACCATGCCTGACTGATTTTTGCATTTTTAGTAGAGACGAGGATTCACCATGTTGGCCAGGCTGGTCTCGAACTCCTGATCTCAAATGATCCACCTACCTTGGCCTCCCAAATTGCTGAAATTACAGGCGTGAGCCGCCATGCCCGGCGCCTTCTCATTTGAAATCACAATCAAGAAGTCCTAGAACAAGAAGTTATTTACCCCGAGATGTCTGCCTGTATTGCAAACAACCAGGGCGCTGCAAAAGGGATTGTCCACTTTTACATCAGTCCGCCAATGAGCCTCCCTTTAGGCCAAACTGTCTCGCCACTAGAGGGAGCCCAAGAGACCTTAGTCCGCCTGATAAAAGTCAACATGGATGAGGATCCAAGGGATTCTCCCGTAGCTTCCGCTCCCTAATACGCTTAAATCAACGTGGAGAAACAGGTTAAAATAAATGGGGAGTCGTGTACAGTCCTCCTGGAAACTGGAGCTACTCTATCTACCATAAACCCCACCTTTATAATAAGCCGACAAATCCCTCGGAGTAAAAAGGTCGTTCGTGACAGCGTTTTCAAATCAAGTTCAAGAGGTTCCCACATCTGAACCAATCCAATTACCTTTGGGCCCCTCTTCTGAAAAGCACTTTTTTACTCTGTTAAACTGCTGCCGTAAACTTGTAAGGGCGAGATTTACTGTCACTAAAAGAGCACATAAAATTTTTCTCAGGAGAAATAATCTTAAGAGTTTCCTGATTCTCCTGAACCAGAATTGTTACGTTGCCTACAGGCAGAAATCGATAAGATTTGAAACCCAGCCCTGTAGTACCCCTGATCTTTCAAAAATACCTAAATGTTTTGGGCCTCTTTCCCAACTGATATGGTAAGAAATAAAAGTGTATAACCTATAAAGGTACAAACAGATCATTCTAAACCTTTGCCTAAATTACCCCAATATCCTCTGAAACCTGAAGCAATTCAAGGGCTCTCACCAATTGAAGAAGATTTAATTAAACAAGGACTCAAAATGCTATGCACCAGCCCTTGTAACACTCCAATCCTACCATTTAAAAAACCAACTAGACGAGGCTGGAGATTTGTTCAAGATTTATGGGCAATTAATAAAATTGTAATACCAAGATTTCCTGTGGTTCCAAATCCTGATACTTTATTATTTAACGTAACAACTACTTCCAAGTGGTCCACATTAATAGATTGCTGCTCAGCCTTCTTTAGCATTCCAGTTCATAAAGAAAGTTTGGTGGCTCACATCTGTAATCCCAACACTTTGAAAGGCCAAGGCGGGTGAATCACCTGTGGCCAGGAGATCGAGACCAGCCTGGCCAACATGGTGAAACCCCCATCTATACTAAAAATACAAAAATTAGTCAGGAGTGGTGGCAATGCCTGTAATCACCTGAGGTCAGGAGTTTGGGAGGCTACTCAGGAGGCTAAGGCAGGAGAATCACTTGAACCCGGGAGGTGGAGGTTGCAGTGAGCTGGAACCATGCCATTGCACTCCAGCTTGGGTGACAAGAGTAAAATTCCATCTCAAAAAAAAAAAAAAAAAGTCAATACTTGTTTGCCTTTACTTGGAAAACTTGGCAATACACCTGGGCAGTAATGCCACTAGGGTCTACCAAACCACTTCATATTTTCCCCAGGCATTGCATCAGGACTTAATCACACTACAATTTCCTCAAAATTCTACCCTCCTTCAGTACATGGCTGACTTATTGTTACGCTGTCCCACCAAGAAGTACTCTGAAATGGACTCAATTCACCTTTTACAGAAACTTGCATATAAAGGTCACAAGGCTTCCATGGAAAAACTTCAGTTTTCAAAAGAAAAAATCCACTATTTGGGACATGACTTACTGCCGAAGAGATTTCCTTTCACCTGAGAGGATAAAAACTATTCAGTGTTCCTTGACATGCAGCCAACAGACAATTAAGAGGCCTTCTTGGACTTGCAGGATATTGCAGATCCTGGGTTCCAAATTTTTCCTTAACAGCTTCACCATTGTATGAGCTCACTAATAATGCTGTACCTTGGGTTCACATCTCATGACTCGAAAGGGCCCCTTTAGACTCCTGGACCTGTCTGCTTGTTGGAAACTTTGAAGTAAAGCTGAGCAGGGAACTCTCTCCTCAGAAGCAGACAGCACCCTCGTTTTGGACATGGATCATGGATCAAGACTTCTCTATCATCATGAAAGCCTTATGTGTTTTTCTGTTTCCCTCATTTTCTGCTCTAATCTTGTCCTTTTCCGTAGAGGAAAACCCGTGGCACCGTCATGAGTGGATGGCTTCAGCTCGAGCTTATGCTCTAGCACAAAACCAGAGTCATTGTTGGGTTTATGGGCTGATGCCAAAAAAAAAAATCAGGAAATGATTCCACTGGTGCCAATGCTTCTCTTCGTTCTTAAGGAGACTTACCCTGAAACTCCAAGAGAAGAACAGAAAGTTATTCTTTTTTTTTAACGTCCTCTTGATTTGCAAGAAAGTTATTCTTGATATTCTAGACGTCACTGCTGCTTGCTTCCTACACTCACTAAAAATAACTCGCTTTTTCAATTGATAACTCGATCATTACCAAATATAAAAAAACAATCCAAGGCTGGGTGCAGTGGCTGACGCCTATAATCGCAGCACTTTGGGAGGCTGACAGGTGGATCACCTGAGGTCAGGAGTTTGAGACCAGCCTGGCCAATATGGTGAAACCAAGCCTCCACTAAGAATACAAAAATTAGCCAGGCGTGGTGGTGGGTGCCCGTACTCCCAGCTACTCGGGAAACTGAAGCAGGAGAATCCCTTGAACCTGGGAGGGGGAGGCTGCAGTGAGCCGAGATGGCGCCATTGCACTCCAGCCTGGGCAACGAGGGCAAAACTTCGTCTCAAAAAAAAAAATCCAAGTGTTACCAGCAAAAGGTGTATGGTGCTTCCAGGCATCACGCACTCAAGATTTGGGAATTACTTATGTTGGTTCAAGCGATTGCTTGTATAATATAACTGGGTTAAATCCAGTAGGGTTTCTTTTTACTAGATGTGGTTATACAACTTTACAACATGCCATAAAGGGGCCACAGAAAAGCAAAGTTCCCACTGGACGTTGTTCAGGAGCTATGGATTTATGGTCGAACAAACCTGGCTGATCCCTGCTCAAATGCAACTAGGTGGCTCTTTTCCAGTCCCTGAGGGTCTATGTTGTCTGTGGAGAATCTGCATATTCTGTTCTGCCTCCCGTTGGTTTGGTTCTTGTTATTTGGCCTGGCTTGCTCCAGCCTTTCAAATAGCTTCCCCTGAAAATTCTCATGATAGCCCTTATGGTCCGAGGCCAAAATGATCAATAACTGAAATTAGCACTAGCCTTGAAATAGATGAAGATAAGCTAGTTTCTACTGAGGAAAGATTACAGTGGGGTTCCTGGGGGCGAACTCTTGGTGGCAGTGAGATACCAGTTGTGCAGAATTTAAAGCTAATTCGTAAATTGGGAAAAATCTTGGATGTTGTAATCAATCAGACCTCCCAGGGTTTCAGACGGGTAGAAGCTACTCTCAGAAAGGTAGATGACAGGGCCAGGCATGGTGGCTCATGCCTGTAATCCCAACACTTTGGGAGGCTGAGGCGGGTAGATCTCTTGAGGCCAGGAGTTGGAGATCAGCCTGGCCAAATTATTTTGTAATTCTTGTAAAAATACAAAAATTAGCCAGGCATGGTGGCTCATGCCTGTAATCCCAGCTACTTGGGAGGCCGAGGCAGGAGAATCGCTTTAACCCTGGAAGCGGTGGTTGCAGCGAGCCAAGATCATGCCATTGCATTCCAGCCTGGGCAACAGAGTAAGACTCCGTCTCAAAGAGAGTGAGAGAGAAAAGAAAGGTGGGTGACAACACAGGTATTCAAACACTTAATGGAACATCATGCAGCCTTAGATCTTCTTCTCTATCATCATGAAAGCCTTATGTGTTTTTTCTGTTTTCCTCATTTTCTGCCTTAATTCTGTCCTCTTCCCTACAGGAAAACCCATGGCACCATAATCAGTGGATTATGGCTCAAACTGGAAGCCCACCCAGGTTTGGTGTTAAACAAAACTGAATGTTGTACTTATCTCTCACCTGATTTTGTTACTACAGGAAGCTTAATTTAAAAGGTGCTGAGACTGCTGTTTCCTTAGACACTGCTGTCAAATACATTAAAGACATCTCTCAAGAGAAAGGAACCCGTGACGTGGTGACAGGCGCTACTAACACTCAGCAGGCATCCTAAGCGATGGATGGCAAGCTTGGGTTTTCCGAGGGCTTCTAATCTTTATATTTCTTCTAGTAGGTTTCCAAGTTATGATGTGTATTACCAGTAGAACAATGAAAATGAGTAGCTCTTTAAGTCAAGCTACTTTACAGAGATCCGTGGTCCTTAATCACTGTCATACTCCAAACGGGGACTGTGACCAATTAGACCCGAATATTGTTGAATTGCCTATATTGTGTGAACCTTAACTTGGCTAATTTGGTTCAGTTCCTTTCATAAGAACTCTTACTAAGGAGTGTACCAAGGTATCAAAATGCCTTGACATTTTGATAGTATCTTCTTGATAGTCATAATAATAGTCCCCAGTCACACTGTATCCTCTCAAGTCTTTTTTTTTTTTAGGTGGAGTTTCACTCTTATTGACTAGGCTGGAGTGCAATGGCACAATCTCGGCTCACTGCAATCTCCACCTCCTGGGTTTAAGCAATTCTCCTGCCTCAGCCTCCTGAGTAGCTGGAATTATAGGTGCCCACCACCACTCCCAACTAATTTTTGTATTTTTAGTAGAGATGGGGTTTCACCATGTTGGTCAGGCTGGTCTCAAACTCCTGGCCTCAGGACACATGCTGTGTCTCCTTTAATGACTTCATGAGTTAGGACTTTTGTCCACATTTTAGACGAGGACACTCAAATCCAGAAGGTAGAGACCACCTGCTGAAGTCCTGCAGCCAGTGTGGAACCCTGGCAGAGTTTGGGTCCCTGAAAGCAGAACAAGGACTTTGGGACATGTCATTTGTTACAGATGATCCCAGGATGCCTGAGTGAGGACATGCGAAGGTGAGCTCGGAGGAGGAAAGCCAGAGAGTGTCCTTGATGAGCGAGCTCTTTGGTGGGCACCTAGGCTCAGTCTCGGCTCAGTCTCCTGCTATCCCACCTGGATGAGCTCCGTCTCCATAGTAGAGGGTCGTCCCTGGGGCATTAATGCTCTTGCTCTGCTGGCTGGTGCTGGTGTGCAAAGGAGGAAGCTCCCGTGGGGTTTGAGGTACCTGACACCATCCCAGCTGGGAGCAGGTGTTGTCACCGTGGATCCCTTCTGTTGTAAACAAGGAAGCCAGTGCTCAGAGAGGGAAATGGCCATGACTAAGGTCACTCAGCCAGAGAGTAGTGCAGCTGTGGTTCCTGCCCAGCTTGGGCTGTCTTGGCAGAGAGCCTGAAGCCAAATCACCAGGAGCTTTCTAAGTAGAAAAACCCCAGCCCAGGTCAGGTGTGGTGGCTCACGCCTGTAATCCCAGCACTTTGGGAGGCTGAGGAGGGTGGATCACAAGATCAGGAGATCAAGACCATCCTGGCCAACATGGTGAAACCTTGTCTCTACTGAAAAATACAAAAGTTAGCTGGGTGTGGCAGTGTGCACCTGTAGTCCCAGCTACTCAGGAGGCTGAGGAAAACTGCTTCAACCTGGGAGATGGAGGCTGCAGTGAGCTGAGATCATGCCACTGCATTCCAGCCTGGGCGACAGAGAAACTGTGTCTGAAAAAAAAAAAAAAAAAAAATCGGGACAGCCAGGGAGCCAGGGGCTGCATCCTCTCTGCCTCCCTGGGGTCTTCGCACACATCCCCCTTGTGAGAGGCAGATGGAAGTGGCCTCCTCGGGCCAGGCCAGCTCAGCTGGGAGGGCACCTGGTGCCTGAGAGGTAACCATAGTGCCTGGCCAAGCTCAGAGCAGTGGGCCAGGTGAGGTAGCTGCCTAGCACACCAGGCCAGACACGGGTGCAGTCATCAACCAGCCGCCATCAGCGTGCACCAAGGGCTGGAGAGCAAACCCTGTGTCATCTGTATACGAGCCTCTGTGGTGGGGGCCGCGGTTCCCCCATGCTCTGTGTGGGAAATGGAGGAACCCCCTGTTCAGTAAGAGTGCTGGGGTTTTCCCAGGTCTGTCTGGCTTAAAGACAAGCCTCCCCATTCTCCTGGGAATGGAGAGCAGTGAGCAGGGATGTCAGAGGCCAGGAGGCACCTGCACAGGGCTACCCCCACCCCCTCCCACACCAGCCACACCTGGCCTGTCCCCGATCTGGAACACTTCATATCTGACAGCGTCTGCATGCACACAGCTGAGACCAGCAGTCCACAAAACCCTGGTCCTTCCTGGGAGGCCACTCTCTAATGTTACTATTTTGTTTAAAATCCCAGCCTACCCCACTAACTCAGCTCATGGTCCACTGAGGGGTGTGCTGACAGAGGTCTGATAGAGCATTTTTTTTGAGACAGGGTCTTGCTCTGCTGCTCAGGCTGGAGAGCAGTGGCACCGTCATGGCTCACTGTGGCCTTGACCTCTTGGGCTCAAGCCATCCTCCCGCCTCAGCCTCCCAAGTAACTGGAACCACAGGAGCAGGCCACCACACTCAGCTAATTTTTTTGTGGAGATGGGGTCTCCCTATGTTACCCAGGCTTGTCTTGAAATCCTGGGCTCAAGCGATCCACCCACCTTGGCCTCCCAAAGTTCTAGGATTACAGGTGTGAGCCACCGTACTTGGCCTGACACCAGCATTTTTTTTTTTTTTTGAGGCAGAGTGTCACTCTGTTGCCCAAGTTGGAGTGTAGTGGCGCCATATCAGCTCATTGCAACCTCTGCCTTCCGGGTTCAAATGATTCTCCTGCCTCAGCCTCCCAAGTAGCCGGGACTATAGGCGCATGTCACCATGCCCTGCTAATTTTTTTTAATTTTTATTTTTAGTAGAAATGGAGTTTCACTATGTGGCCAGGCTGGTCTCGAACTCCTGACCTCATGATCTGCCTGCCTTGGCCTCCCAAAGTGCTGGGATTACAGGCGTGAGCCACCATGCCCGGCCAACAGCAGCACTTTTAATGGCTGTGGTATGTTCCCTCCTCCAGGGACACCAGATCCCCTGCTCAAGGCTGTGGGGCGGGTGCGAGGCAGGGCTCTGAGATGGGCAGAGGTGACTATCCACGAACTTGAACCCTTTGTTCACGTCTCAAAACCTTTCCTGTTTTCTAGAAGTAGAGAAACTGAATCCACGGAGGGTGTGCTGGGGTCTCAGTGCCAACTCCCTCTCCAGGAAGAGAGTCCAGACCCCCCTCCCACTGCCAGGGGGAAAATGTCCATCCCCCTCAGCCACTCCAAGGGTTTCGAATTTCAGGGGTGTGATATCATGCCATATATACATAGGTTTCCCTCCATGAGTCCTGGCTCACAACTCCCACAGCCCTTGTTATAGTGTTGGGGTGTTTTGGGCCTCAGGAGCAGCCCCAGAAAACAGAATATCTCTCTCTCTCTGTCTCCCTCTCTCTGACCTTCTGCTCTCCTTTCACCTGCTCCTTTTTCTCCCCAAGGCAAGAATCTTCCCTTTCCTTTCTGTCTGGCCATAAATTCTCTGACCTACCTTGTCTGATTGGAGGTCACCAGAGCTCCATCTTAGGAGTCCTGCCTCATACCCTAGAGGAAGGAGTGCTGTAGGGAGAAGCCAAGAAGAACCTGCACCGACAGGCCTGTGAGGTGTCCGCACTGTCAATGCCAGGGCATGCCCTGTCCGTCCAGCCACCTTTCTACACAGCTGTCCATGCTTCAGTCATGCCTATCCCATTATCCAGTGAAGCCTCCATAAGACACCCAACAGGACAGGGGTTGGGGAGCTTCCAGAGGGCTGACCACGTGGAGGTTCCTGGAGGGTGGCCGCCCAGGGAAGGCCGGAAGCTTCGCACCCCTTCCCCCATTCCTCACTCTACACATCTCTTCATCTGTATACCTTGTAATATCTTTTATGATAAACCCATAAACATTTTCCCCGAGTTCTGTGAGCTGCTCTAGCAAATTAATTGAACCCAAAGAGGAAGCTGTGGGAACCCCAGTTTGCAGCATGTGAGTCAGAAGCTCTGGAAGCCCAGATTTGTGTGTTTATTTTGGAGATGGAGTCTCACGCTATCACACAGGCTGGAGTGCAGTGGCATGATCTCAGCTCACTGCAACCTCTGCCTCCCTGGTTCAAGAGATTCTCCTGGGAAGGCCAGATTTGTGATGATGTCTGTGGGAAGCAGGGGAGGGGACAGTCTCATGGGACTGAGACCTCAACCCAGGGGATCTGACGCTCGAGCTAGAAGACATCCAGCTGGTGTCTGTTGCTTGGTGTGTGGGAAACCCCTACACATTTGGTCACGGAAGTCTTCTATATTGACTGTTGTTGAATGAGAGAACAGAAAAAGCCCTCTGAGTGTGTGTGTATGTGTGTGTGTGTGACTGTGAGCGTGTGAGTGTGTATGTGTGTAAATGTGTGTATGTGTGAGAATGTGAGTGTGTGTGTGTGTATGTTTCCACTCGAGGGGCTTTAGGGGAAATAATGGCACATTTGGTAGGTGAGATATGTCAAACACAGAGAGCACAGGGTGGAGCTGGGATCAGAGACTGGCTCCTGGAGGCTGCTGGTTCCGGGTGGGCCAGGTGTGTGGCTGTGAAGGCACTTGTCCTCCTGAGCCACGAGGTCAAGGAGGAATACAGTGCAGGAAGCCAGAGGGGCAGGGCCGGCCCAGAGTCCCCCAGCCCTGTAGTCTTTAAACCCCACTTTTTGAGGGTAATGATACATTGTTCTGATAATACAGATTAGAACCCCAGTGTGTCAAACACAGAGCGCTCAGGGTGGAGCTGGGATGAGGCCTGGATCCCTACCCCCAACCCAGATACACTCCGGGAACCTCCTCCCTGACACCGTCACTCCTGGGCCACTGAGAGACACAGTTTGACAAGCACTAAAGGAAGCTTAGCTTCTGCTAAGGTGAGGACAGTAAGGCCCACATGGGAGGCCACGGGGCCTGCCTCCACCCCGTCCAGTCCTTGCACCCCAGCTCCACAGCCAGCAAAGCTCTGCAGACTCTGCCCACCTCCTCTTGAAGATGAATGGTCTGGGGAGTTCTGCCACCCCCTGCTCACCTGAGAGTTCCCAGATTTGACCATGAACTCCCTTATTTCTGGGAAACACTCCGGAGCATTCTCTGGCATCCCAGAGGTAGGTCACAGCTGGGGATCAGTTACAGAGGGTCTGTTCATGGTGGGGAGCCCAAGGACTAGCTTTGGAGCCAAGGGCTCCCAGCCCAGTCCTGCCACTAACCAGAAGGGGACCGTAGCCAGTCCCCTAGGAGAGGACAGTTGCTCACCTTTCCTCATTTCAATCCTGCGTGGGGAGCTCCACACCAGTGGAGAACGTGCTTTTTCACCGTGTGTTCCCAGCCTCTGACACAGAGCACTTCACACTTATCGAATAAATACATGAATGAATCAGTGCCATCCCCCCAATAGCCCCTTGCAGTAAGTACTCTTTTTTTTTAAGACAGAGTTTTGATCTTGTTGCCCATTCTTTTTATTTTTTTTTTTAATTTTTTTTTTGTTTAAGACAGGGTCTCACCATATTGGTCAGGCTGGTCTTGAACTCCCGGCCTCAGGTGATCTGCCCACCTTGGCCTCCAAAGTGCTTGGATTACAGGCATGAGCCACCGTGCCCGGCCTTGTTGCCCATTCTTGAGTGCAATGGCACCACAACCTCCACCTCCCGAGTTCAAGTGATTCTCCTGCCTCAGTCTCCCGAGTAGCTGGGATTACAGGTGTGCGCCACCACACCTGGCTAATTTTGTACTTTTAGTAGAGATGAGGTTTCTCCATGTTGGTCAGGCTGGTATCGAACTCCCGACCTCAGGTGATCCACCTGCCTCAGCCTCCCAAAGTACTGGAATTACAGGTGTGAGCCACCACACCCGGCCAGGTACGCTTATTTGACAGAGGAGGAACCTGAGCCACAAAGAAGAAGTCTTGGGTTCATTCACTCTTTCACTCATTCATGCATCCAGCACCCCTGTTGCATGCAGACACCTGGAATATGACAGTGAACCCCAGAAACCATCCCTGTCCTGAGAGCACACAGCCCAATAGTGGGGACAGCATCTCACTCACTGCCAGCAGTGGAAGCACCAACCTGGGTCCCAGCTTCAGTGGCCCAGTGCCTCCTCAAAAGACAGTTAAATAAGGCCAGGCACAGTGGCTCACACCTGTAATCCCAGCTTTTTGGGAGGCCTCGGTCGTTGGATCACCTGAGGTCAGGAGTTCGAGACCAGCTGGCAAACAATAAGGTGAAACCCAGTCTCTACTAAAAAAAAAAAGAAAATACAAAAATCAGCCAGATGTGGTAGCACGCACCTGTAATCCCAGCTACTCAGGAGGCCGAGGCAGGAGAATCACTTGATCCAGGAGGCAGATGATGCAGTGAGCTGAGATTGCACCACTGCACTCCAGCCTGGGCAAAAGAGCAAGACTCGGTCTCCAAAAATAATAATAAATAAATAATAAGTAAAACAAACATGTTATTTATTTCTTTATTTTTTAGACAGGGTCTCACTCTGTCACCCTGGCTCCAGCCTCATGGCTTACAATGTTGCCCAGGCTGCTCTTGAACTCCTGGGCTCACATGATCTTCTGACCCTGGCCTCCCAAAGTGCTGGAATTACATGCTTGAGCCACCATGCCTGGCCTTAAGTAATATTTAATAAGAGTTTTCTTTAAGTCATATAGAGAAAGACAGAACTGGAAGACTGGCGGTGGCTCTTCTTCCCTCTGCTCTTCTCCCCCTCTGCCTGGCTTGGATTTGTTCTTTCTGGTCCCTTGAACACTGCAAGTCTCTGCCTGCGTTCCTACTTCAGCCCGCTTAACTCTCCGATGAGAAAGGTGTGCAAATGCACCTATGGCGTTTTCTCCCATCTTCCTTTTACCTCCCTTGCCTTTGATTATTCTATTTTTAAGTCATGGAGGTCTCTTTCGTCTTTCTTTACCTTTGCACCCAGCCCCTTCCAAGCCAGTGCTGTCTTTAGGCCAATTTTTTTCTCCTCTGGGGTGCAGAGGGGAGTGATGGGGAGACTGCTGGTTGGGCCAAGAGAGGACTGTGGCCAGTAGGCAGAGCCACAGGGCTAGGTCAGCCCTGTCTTGGTTGCCTTAAAGCTTTATTAGAAAACAATTCCCAGAGAGGCATCAGTGTCTGGAAGGCTGTCCAGGGAACTTTGCAAACATAAACTGAGTAAGGAAAATGAATCAGCAGATCCCAGACCAGGTCCCAGGCAGCCAGTGTTTGCAGCTAAAAGGCGGAAGCGTGACCTTTCGAACAGCACTCACCAGCTCCCAGGGCCGGTGACAGGCACCCCCAGACAGAGAAAACAAGCCCTGCCTTACAGGAACCTGTGGTCCTCTAGAGAAACCCCAAGGACACAGGTATTCATACCCCTGAGGGACCTGGGAGGCTGTGCCAGGCGGCTGTGGGTTTCCAGCTGCACTGTGACCAGGAGCACACCCGGAGCCTCTCTGAGCCCGTCTCTGCCCGCCGGCTCTGGCTGGGTCCCCGCCCACCACTTTGATGACTCTCTCCTTTATTTTCCCTTAGGGCCCCTTCCTTTTGCCCTCCTGTCCCTCCCTCCCATACCCTGCCTAGGAGAGGTTTCGGCTATGAAAACCTTCTACCCCATGTGCTGGCCGACCTCTACTAAGCTGCAACAGAGTCTCTCCTGAGGTCCCGGAGTCCCTGGGGTGGACAAGAGCAGCCCCTTTGTGGAAGGGATAACGCAACCCCGACAGGCCGTAGGAAGAAAGTTTGGCCGACCCCATTTCACAGAAGAGGAGGCTCCAGGTACTTCTGGGAGCCACTCGCTGGTGTCCCCTCGCTGGGCAGGGGCAGCTGGCTCAGAGGCCGCGAGAAAAGGAGGACTGATCCTAAAGCGGACAGCAAGCGGCGTCCAGCTGGTTCTCCCTTTCCGTGACTACTTCGAAGCTCTTCCAAACATGGACTTTTCCCCACAAATCGCTTCATTTCTCCACCCGCACCACCCCCGGGCCCCCGGACCTGCGCTTCTTGGTTCCCGAGCTGGGCCTGCTGCATCCCAGGCCAAGTCCTAGAACAGGCCCAGGGTCCGCTCAGGCGCTGGGCCCCCACGGGCCCGGGTTCCAGAGACCCAGGGTGGAGCTCTCGGACCGCAGGGGCGGAGCCTGCGGTAGGTGGGCGGGGCCTGTGATAGGTGGGCGGGGCTGCGGCTCCCTCTTTCCCGTCTGACTTCACCAGCCACGCCCGCGCCCTCCACTCGCCCTCCCGCCTGCCCAGCTCCAGGCTGCACCTGAGCCGCCACTCGCCCGGGTATCGCTGGCGTGCCCAGGCCAGCCGAGTCCCTTTTCTGCGCCGGGGTGCGCCCATCCATCCGTCCTAATGCCGGTCCGGCGGCAAGGAGTAAGTCTGCACCCCGCAGGGACAGTCTCGCTCCCTCGGCCCCACCCAGACCCCGCCGCGCGGGGGAGGGAGGAGGAGCGCCCTAGTCCAGGAGGTGCCCACCTCTGACCCAGGGTCCCAGGTCCCGACCCTGGACTGGGGTCGGCGGCGCTCGGGGATGGGCTCTGTGTCCACGGGAGGCGGGGCGACGGGGCTTGGAGGCCCGGGTGGGGAAACTGAGGCCCCAGAGGACGAGGGAGAGGGCTTGCCGGACACTCCCGAGTGAGCAGCGGCCTAAGCCCCAGGACCCCGGCCCTCCGCTCACTGTGGCCCGGGCTGCGCCCAGCGCTTTACAGCAGTTCTCGTGCACCCTTTACCCTGGCGCCGCATGCCGTCTCCCATCCACTGAGGCTGGGGGCAGAGGATGACTGGCCCAAGGTCACCGACAGCGGGTTGAGGCGCGTTCCCACAGTTCCCTGGAGAACCCGGGTCCAGCCTCCCAGAGAAGAGGACAGCGGCCACCTCGCTCCTTTCCGGGTATCCTGGGCGCCCCTGCCCGCGCATCCTGCACTGGGTCTGCGTGTGTTCTCGCTGTGCCTCGGGGTTTGATTTCCAGCAAAGGGTGGACTGGCCCATGTGCCCCTCCCTCGTGCTGCTGTCCTAGCCTCTTGGCCGGAGGCCTCGGCTCATATCCGAGAATGGACTGAGGGAGGGAGACGCGGGAGCCAAGGCAGGGGCCGCCGCCTCTGTGAAGTCGGCCCAGCCTCTCTCCGAGAGGACAGCTGGAAGCAACAGCTGAGCACAGAGCTGTGCGCCTCCCAGAGCTGCCAGAGCTGAGCCCGGGATCCAGCGGGACCTAGTGTCCACATGACCCCGGTGGGCGGCAGAGGGGAGGGCAGGGCTGCAGGGCTGGGGTCACCGTCTCCGGATAAAGAGCGTTCCTGGCCAGGCAAGGTAGCTCACGCCTGTAATCCCAGCACTTTGGCAGGCCAATGCGGGGCATCACCTGAGGTCAAGAGTTTGAGACCAGCCTGGCCAACATGGTGAAACCCCGTCTCTACTAAAAATATAAAAATTAGCTGGGCCTGGTGGCTCATGCCTGTAACCCCAGCTACTCAGGAGGCTGAGGCAGGGAGAATCGCTTGAACCCAAGAGGTGAAGGTTTCAGTGAACAGAGACCACACCACTGCACTCCAGCCTGGCTGACAAGAGTGAAACTCTGCCTAAAAAAAAAAAAAAAAAACAAAAGCGTTCCTTTGCAGGTGTTCCTGGGACCTCAGAGACCAGGCTTAGAGCCTGACACCCCTGGGAGGGGACAGCCTGATCCACCCAGGCCGGTGGGGCCTCTGCAGATGCCCAGGCTCAGGTGCAGCCCCCAGCGATGCATCGCCAGAGACTGGCCCTGGGTCTGGGGATCTGCCTGTTGGTGGGCACAAGCCTCAGTGTCCTGTGGTGAGTCTGCCTCGTGGAGCTCTCCCTGTCTCTGTCCCCACTCAGGACTCCCCCTGTCTCTGCAGGTCAACCCCAAAATCTTGATCTCCTCGTAGGATTCCAGGTCTACCAACCCCTCCTGGCTCACCTGTTTCCTAACCCCAGCCCCAGCAAGACCCAAACTAGTGTTGCTTGCTTCTGAATTCTGCCTTGTTCTGGCCTCCTGGCCTTTGACTTGCTCTTTTCTCTGCCTGGACTATCCATCAGCCCATGTTGACAGGGAATCCCTGTTTCGCTTCCAGATTCACCCTCTGTGTCTGTCCTTCCACAAAGCTGCCCCTCACCCTGCCGCTTGTGTGTGGGGCTGGCAGCAACAATATGCACTCCCTAGGAATGCCTGCCTGCCTCCCAGGCCCTGTGACACATGCCAGAAATACCAGGAGGCTTTGTCCTCCGAGGTCAGCCAGACCTACAGAATCACAGGGGACCTGCCTTCCTAATGCACCGTGGGAGACCTTCACTCCCAAGGATGTGCACGAGGTGCGTTTTCAGCCTCTGGAGCAGAGGGGATCGACAGATTTTGTTTTCTTCCCAGGGTGTATGTTGAAAACTGGCTACCGGTCTCCTATGTCCCCTTTTACCTCCCCTGCCCAGAGATCTTGTAAGTATGCATGGGGCTAGGAGAACTGGGAGCCCTGTGGGCTGCTCACAGCTGGGGAGACAGGAGAGTATTTACATTCACTTCATCTGCCGCTTCCTGGTTCATATTTCTGAGAAATGCAATGGTATTTAGGTAATTTAAGGGCTGTGACAAACATGAAGTGAAATTCCCATTTCAGTCTTCCAGCATCCTTGCAGCCCCCCTACATGGTCTGATCTTCTATGAGTTGCACAGCTCTGAGCCTCACTTGCTGTGTCTGTAAAATGGGATGGTAGCAGCCCTCCCTGGCCACTGGGAACATGGAGTGCTGTGATGCCCGTAAATAGCCCACTGCTCCCAGTGAACAGCAGGCGCTCGGCGCTTTTAGGACTTCACCTTGTTGCTCACTTTTGTGTTCTGTGGATTCAAGGAACAAATGAACATGTGACCAAAGTCCTCCTCACCTAAGGACTCTCACTTTTTTTTTTTTTAGGTCTCACTCTGTCGTCCTGGCTGCAGTGCAGTGGCACGATCTCGACTCACTGCAACCACGCCTCCCTCCTTCTGTCTCAGCCTCTGAGTAGCTGGGATTACAGCCACATGCCACCACACCTGGCTAATTTTTGTATTTTCACTTGAGACAGCGTTTCACCACGCTGGCCGGGCTGGTCTCAAACTCCTGACCTCAAGTGATCCGTCTGCCTTGGCCTCCCAGGGTGCTGGAATTATAGACATGAGCCTATAATTGAGTCTGACTTTTTAACAGTTAAGACTGAAAAAATGGATTGGGACAATCTCAGAGGAGCATCTGGACCCATGGTCTTTTGTTTTTCATGACAACTCAAGGAAAGTTAAACATCCGAATCACAGGTCACTAATTAACAGCAAGGAATATTTTAGATTGTAAACATAGAGTATAGTAAATTAGGAAGCCAGGAAGGAGAAAAGACAAAAGAAAAAGAAAACCCCGTCAGGTTCACCTGTCCAAAATTACACTCCACTTCCAAAGTTCGTTGTTTGCTTTGCTTGTTTGCTCTGCTTTCTAATTGAACAGATTAGGCATTTACGTGGTTCTAAATGCCAAATGGCTTCTTGCTATTGATAGCAGTTGTGATCATACTGTTTTTGCAGTTTTGATCCTGCTTTCCCAGAATGAACTTTGTTTTTCAATGTATGTCCCATCACCTTTTTTTAAAAATGAGATAAGATCTCACTGAGCTGCCCAGTCTGGTCTCAGACTCCTGGGCTCAAGCAATTCTCCTGCCTCAGCCTCCCAAAGTGCTGAGATCACAGGCATGAGCTACCACATCTGTCTGGTCAACATCATCTTATTCCACCCAGGGGCTGGCACATAATTTTTGAGCCCCTCTCCCTTTCCCACCACCAATTGCTGGGCATTTAGGTTGCTCTCAACTTCCCAGAGCTCAAGTTAGTTTGTGATGAGCAGCATAGCCCTTTCTCCATTTCAAAGATCATTTGGTTCCCATATGTTCCCTTAGTAGCTGGAGGATGTGGGTAGGTTCTGAGCCATCTCATCAGGTTGTTTCCAGATGGACCACAGCACATCAGTCACTCATGGAGGTGCCCTGCCTGAGCAGCCCAGCAAGGCCACCCTGAATAACACCTGGGCTACTGTTGGGAATACCAGGAGTTATGAAAACAAAAATGAACCTACCTTGCTGGCTGAGAGAGGGAAAATGCTATCCTCTTTGGCATAAATTTTATTTATTTATTATTATTATTATATTGAGACAGAGTCTCGCTCTGCTGCCCAGGCTGGAGTGCAGTGGCACAATCTCAGCTCACTGCAACCTCTGCCTCCCGGGTTCAAGCAATTATCATCCCTCAGCCACCTGAATAGCTGGGATTACAGGTGCACCAGCTAATTTTTGTGTTTTTAGTAGAAACAGCGTTTCATCATGTTGGGCAGGCTGGTCTAAAACTCCTGACCTCAAGTGCTTCGCCCACCTTGGCTTCCCAAAGTGCTGGGATTACAAGCGTGAACCACCACCCCTGGGCTTAATTTTTTTTTTAATTACTGGTGAGACTCATTTCCCTAGGCCTTCCCATTAATTGAATGTTTTCTTGTGTGCAGTGCTTCCCCCCACCTCCTCTGTTTGGTGCATTTGTAGATTCTTTATCATCACCCTTGGCTGAGTATAGCTACAACTTCTTTTGTCTTTCCAGTTTGTCTATCTTGTGTGTGTGTGTGTGTGTGTGTGTGTGTGTGTGTGTGTGTGTGTGTGTGTGGTGGTGGTGGGGGAGGATAAAGTCTGGCTCTGTCACCCAGGCTGGAGTGCAGTGGCACTCACAGCTCACTACAGCCTTGACCTCCTGGGGTCAGTGATCCTCAAACCTCAGCCTCCTGAGTAGCTGGGACCACAGGTACACACCACCACACCTCCTAGATAATTTTTTTATTTTGTTTGTAGAGACAGGGTCTCACTCTGTTGCCCAGGCTGGTCTGGAACTCCCGGTCTCAAGGAATCCTCCCAACTCGACTTTGCGGGGATTGCAGGCATGAGCCACCACACCAGCCTGCTTTTGTATTCTTGTGTGTAACTCCACTGCAGCTGGAGTGTGTCTGAGCTTTCGGAGAGGAGAGAGGCTCTCACTGCCAGGATGTGCAGAAGGCCGGGCTGCTTGGTGCCTCTTCTAATTCCTCACCCCTTTTTGGAATCCCTCGGCTTTCTGAGCAGGGTCCTGAAATATGCTTGCTTGTAGGAAACAAGGGCAGAGGGCCAATTTGATGAGTTGACTTAAAAAAAATTGTTGATTCAAGAGTAGCAACTTGGCTGGGTGTGGTGACTTATGCCTGTAATCCTGGCACTTCGGGAGGCCAAGGCTGGTGACTCACTTGAGGTCAGGAGTTTGAGACTAGCCTGGCCAACATGATGAAATCTCATCTCTAATAAAAATACAAAAATTATTGGGGTGTGTTGGCAGGTGCCTGTAATCCCAGCTACTTGAGAGGCTGAGGCAGGAGAATTATTTGAACTCAGGAGGGAGAGGTTTCAGTGAGCCAAGATTGTGCCACTGCACTCCAGCCAGGGTGACAAGGTTACTGAGACTCCATCTCAAAAAATAAAATAAAATAAATAAGAGTAGCTACTAATCACAAAAGGACAAAAACTTTGATTCCACTTATGGGAAGTATCTTCCATAGTCAAGTTCACAGAGGCAGAAGTAGAATGATGGTTCCCAGGGGTTGGGGGAGGGGCAATGGCACGCTGTTCTTTCATGAGGACCAAGCTTCCTTTCGGGATGATGAAAAGTTCTGGACACAAATGTTGGTGATGGTTACATGACAATGTGAATGTACTTACTGCCACTGAAATGTACACTTAAAGATGGCTCAAGTAGTAAATCTTGTTTTGTACACTTTACCACAAATAAAAGAGCATAGCTAGAGGTGAAAGAGTTCAAGGAGGCTTCAGCCACTCCATCGCACATGACATATTGGAACTCACAAGGGGCCAGGCAAGGTGGCTCATGCCTGTAATACCAGCACTTTGGAGGCCGAGGCAGGCAGATCACTTGAGCTCAGGAGTTCAAGACCAGCCTAGGCAGCATGATAAAACCCCGTCTCTACCAAAAATATTAATACAAAAACATCGGGGTGTGGTGGTGTGCACCTGTGGTCCCAGCTCCTCAGGGGGCTGGAGTGGGAGGATCGATTGAGCTCAGGTGGTCAAGGCTGCAGTTAGCCAAGATTGTGCCACTGCACTCCAGCCTGGGTGACACAGAGAGACCCCATCTCAAAAAAAAAAAAAAAAGAAAGAAAGAAAAAGAAAAAAAAGAAAGGAAGGAAGAAAGAAGAAAGAAAGAAAGGAAAGAAAGAAAAATAAAGAAAGAGAAAGAAAGAAAGAGAAAAGAAAAGAAAAGAAACTTACAAGGGCCTGGCAGACTGTGTCATCAGTGGGCGGGTCCTTATGAGCTTCTGCCTGGGGACAGTCGGCCTCAGGTCTTTTTTTGCTGCTGCTGGCTACGTGGCCTTTCCCTTCTTTTTTTTTTTTTGAGATGGAGTCTTGCTCTGTGGCCAGGCTGGAGTGCAGTGGTGTGATCTTGGCTCACTGCAACCTCCATGTCCTGGGTTCAAGCGATTCTTCTGCCTCAGCCTTCTGAGTAGCTGGGACTATAGGCACGCACCACCACGCCCAGCTAATTTTTGTATTTTTAGTAGAAACGAGGTTTCACCATGTTAGCCAGGATGGTTTCAATCTCTTGACCTCAGGTGATCCACCCACCTTGGCCTCCCAAAGTGCTGGGATTACAGGCATGAGCCACCAAGCCTGGCCGGCCTTTCCCTTCTCTGTGCCTGGCTTCCACCTGCTGGAAACACTCAAAGTGGATGGTTTTATTGTCTCCATTTTATGGATGAGGAAACTAAAGCTCACAGAGTCAAATGTCTGGCTCCAGGTCCCTGGTCTAGTTTGAGCCCAGGGGTCTGACCCTGCAGCCCCGCCACCTCCTTCATGGACCCCCTTCTTTCTTCTCCACTCAATTTGACCTTGACACTGACCTCACAGACTGCCTGCTAAGACTTGGCCAGGATGCCTCGCCTTACTGAGCACTTGCTCCATGCTGGGCATGGGCCACGAGCACCTTACACATCTTGTGTAATTCTCACCACACTGCTAGGGTTAAGGGTGGTTGCCCATTTTGCAGGTGCAGAGAAGTGGCAGTCAGGGTTCCACTAGAGAAACAGAACCAGTAAGAGGTAGGCAGGTCAACAGACAGGCCAACAGACCTAGAAAAATGGACTTATGTGGTGGTGAGGCTAGCTAGGAAGCCGAAACCAGGCAGGAGCAGATGCCACAGCCCACAGGTGAAAGTTCTTTTTCTTCTTTTGTTTTTTTTTTTTCTGAGACAGGGTCTCACTTTGTGGGTGGCCCAGGCTGGAGTGCAGTGGTGTGATTACAGCTCACTACAGCCTTGACCTCCTGGGCTCAAACCATCCTGCCTCAGCCTCCCAAGTAGCCAAGACCACAGGTGCACACCACCACGCCCAGCTAATTTTTGTTGTTTTTGTAGAGACAAGGTCTTGCCTTGTTGCTCAGGCTGGTCTTGAACTCCTGGGCTCCAGTGCTTCACCTGCCTCGGCCTCCCGAAGTGCTGGGACTACAGTTGTGAGACACCGGGGCTGGCCACCAGTTCTGTTCTTAAGGCCTTTCAACCAATTGTGTCAGTCCCACCCAGGTGGTCTAGGATGCTCTCTTTTACGTAAAAGCAACTGATACAGAATGTTATCACATCTACAAAATACTTTCACAGATCAGCCTGGGCAACATAGCGAGACCCCATCTTTACAAAAAATTTTAAAAATCAGCCATGGGTGCTAATGAGTGCCTGGCAGGTCCACCACTCAGGAGGCTAAGGCAGGAGGACTGCTTGAACCCAGGAGGTCGAGGCTGCAGTGAGCTATGATTGCCCCACTGCACTCCAGCCTGGGCAACAGAGGAGACCCTGTCTCTTAAAAAAAAGTTTCATGCAACGCTTTGACTTGTATTTGAGAAACCAGATACTATAGCCTAACCCAATTAGCACACACAACTGACCATTATAGTGGGCTCAGGTTAATCAGCTCACCCCAGGCCCCAGCCACTGGGCCTTTGCAGCTTTCCAAACCTCTCCGACAGCGAGAGCGACATGGTTGGAAAAGCATCAGCCTTGGCACCAAGCAGCACTGGGTCCGAATCACTGCCCAGTCACTTACTCTCTCAATGACCCTGGACAGACTACTTCTGTAGAGGTCCCCAGCTCCTTTGTAGAGTTGGGTGGGGCTGTGGGGGAAGATCAGAGGGAGACTGCATGGACCCTGGGTTCCCAGCTGAGGGGGCCTCTGACTCCTCCTTCTTCCTGTGCTGAGTGTCTCTGTCTCCAGCCCCATGACGATGGCTCTTTCTTGCCTCTGCCACCAGCAACATGAAGCTGCACCACGAGACAGAGAAGCCACTCCAGCCCGTGGCATGGTAAGGAGACTGGCATTGCCCCTTCTGTGTCCCTGAGGGGGTTGGCTCCCCCCCACCACTGGTCCTTCTTGGTTGCAGGTCAAGCTGCTGGAGCACAGGTAGGTGTCATGGAGAGGCCTGACAGGGCAGGGGGAGGGGCCAAAAGAGCTCTGATTTATAAGTTAGGGTGGTGGAGGTGCCAACGTCAGGGTGGCCTTGGGGCCTGGAGAGTTAGGGACTATGGAAAGACACAGTGCTGGGGGTCAGGGACCTGGGCTGTGTGACCTTGGGCAGGGTACCCAACTGCCCTGAGCTTTTTCTGTGCAGGTGCATAATAGTACCTAGCTCACTGGAGGCTGGAGGAGCAGGGGAGAGGCACTGCAGCACGCGCACTGTGCTTGCACTCAGTGGGTGCTCAGGACGATGTTCAGGACCATGCTGTCTTACCCTTATTAACGACCCTCATTTATTAGGGGCTTGGCACACATGGAAAATGCCAGGCTCCTACTCGGTGTGCGTTAACTCCTGGTCCTCCCAACCCTGCCGGGAGGTGGCTATCATTATCCCCACTTTCCATATGAGGAAAGGGAGGCCCAGAGCTTGGGATGAAGTGGCCCCGGGTCACACAGTGTGAGAGCCACGGAGGGGATGAGACTTAGGCTTTCACAGGGGAGGGTCTCAGTGCCCACGGCCCTCCGCTGTCAGGCCCACACAGCTGCTGACACTCACACCCTGGCTGGCACCCATCATCTCCGAGGGAACCTTCAACCCAGAGCTTCTGCAGCACATCTACCAGCCGCTGAACCTGACCATTGGGGTCACGGTGTTTTGCCATGGGGAAGTGAGTAGCAGGCGGGGGGAGGGGAGGGAAGGCTCTCTGAGTCACAGGAACTTACAGTCTAGGGAGGAGACCAGATGTGCACACAGGACCCTGCTGGGCACCCGGGGGGCTTGGAACCAGGTGCCGAGCAGACAGAAAGTGCAGAGTAGGGTGCGATGGGGCTTCCTGGGGTAGGGGGTCTGGCCCTAGCATAGACGGGAGGCGGAGTACAGGTGAGGGGACAGCAGGAGCCTTTGTCAGGAGGACCCCTTGCCCCTCCCTGCTTCATCTGGGCCCCTCCTCTGCCCCACCTGGCCTTCCTTTAGGAGCAGCCACTTGGCAGCCCTGCTCTGGACCTCGGGGACTCCTTCCTGGGACTGCTGAGAGAGGGACCATGATGGGCCCCCAAGCCCTAAACCATGGCCAGATGATGAATGGACCACTGGGGCAGGTGACCCCCTTGTCCAGTGAGTTTTGGCCTGGGGGCGGGGCCGTGTCTGCCACACCCCACTCCACGCCCCCAGCGCCTAGCACACTTGCCTTCTCTTCATTCCTCCACTCACCTGCTTCTCAGCTGCTTTCTTCTCTGTGATCCTCCGTGTTCCTGCCTATAAAACAGGTAAGCTTTAAGGCAGCTTATGAAGATCAAAGATCATAAGAATTCTTAGAACGTTGCTAGGCACCTAGAAATTGCTCAGTAAAATTTCCCCTGGTCCAGGAGCATAAGAATCTCTACCAGGGACATGCTTACAACTGCTGTAAGAGGCTGGTACTAGCATCTTAGGAATTGGACAAATGAGGACCCAGAGGGTCAGAGCAGAGTGACCTCTTGAGATGGGGAGCTGGGAAGTGGACCCCAGCCTGGCTGACCCCGGCATACAGTGGGGACCCAGGCAGGCTGCTGAGGTAGCCGTGGATGACTGGGTTGTCGTCACTAGGTACATTCACTTCGTCCAGTCCTTCCTGGAGTCAGCCGAGGAGTTCTTCATGCGTGGGTACCAGGTGCACTACTACATCTTCACTGATAACCCCGCAGCCATTCCCGGGGTCCCGCTGGGTCCCCACCGGCTCCTCAGCACCATCCCCATCCAGGATCACTCCCACTGGGAGGAGATTTCCATGCGCCGGATGGAGACCATCAGCCAGCACATTGCCAAGAGGGCTCACCGGGAGGTGGATTACCTCTTCTGCCTTGATATGGACATGGTGTTCCGGAACCCATGGGGCCCTGAGACCTTGGGAGAGCTGGTGGCTGCCATTCACCCCGGCTACTACGCTGTACCCCGCCAGCAGTTCCCCTACGAGCGCAGGCGTGTTTCCGCTGCCTTTGTGGCAGACAGTGAAGGGGACTTCTATTATGGTGGGGCTGTCTTCGGGGGTCAGGTGGCCAGGGTATATGAGTTTACCAGGAGCTGCCACATGGCCATCCTGGTGGACAAGGCTAATGGCATCATGGCAGCCTGGCAGGAGGAAAGCCACCTGAACCGTCACTTCATCTCAAACAAGCCGTCCAAGGTCCTGTCCCCCGAGTACCTCTGGGACGACAGGAAGCTCCAGCCACCCATCCTGAAGCTGATCCGCTTTTCTACATTGGACAAGGATATCAGCTGCCTGAGGAGCTGACTGCAGAGCTGAGGCTGCCATGGATAGAGACCCAAAGGCCTGCAGCCACCAGTGCTTCGCTCACGTGCAGATCAGCCCTGTCCCGCCTACCTCTGTCAGTCAGGCGAATTCAGCCAGACAATGGATGTGGAAAGGCCACTTTGAACTGCAGAGGGCTGTGCACACAGAACACAAGATCACACAGTAATGTGGTAGAAGAGCGATGGGGACAGGGCAGGTGGCGTTCTGCAGCCGTGCCTTTGCGGGGCAGGCTGTGAAGCCTCAGCCTGACTCAGAGTGCCTGAACCCCACTGTGCTAGCCCCCCAGCCGTTTATTGCATATTGCCCTTAACATTGCATTTCTAATACCCTAGGCTGAAGGCGCCCTAGACCCCTTTTCTCTGGTCACAGGGGTCCTGGGTCCCTTGATGTCCCACAGCCACATGTAGCCAATTCTTCACTAGGCCCCCAGAGCAAGCCTTTGAAATGGAGCGAGTCTAGGCTCCCTCTGCTTTCCTGCACCCCCAGGTGAACCGCACTCTCAGGGGACTAGCCCCTCCTTAAGAGGGTTTGGGGCAGTTTATAATAAAGGTGGTGTGTGCTCGACCCTAGCTAGGGTGGTTTTATTTATTTTATTTTTTAATTTTTAAATTTTTTTTTTTGAGATGTAGTTTCACTCTGGTCACCCAGGCCGGAAGCACAGTGGCACGATCTCAGCTTACTGCAACCTCCGCCTCCCGGGTTCAAGCGATTCTCCTGCCTCAGCCTCCTGAGTAGTTGGGATTACAGGTGTCCACCACATCCAGCTAATTTTTGTATTTTAAGTAGAGACAGGGTTTCACCATGTTGGTCAGACTGGTCTCAAACTCCTTACCTCAAGTGATCCACCCTCCTCAGCCTCCCAAAGTGCTGGGATTACAGGCTGGGAGCTGGGGACCCAAGGTAACAGCAGACTCCGAGGCCTGGGCAGCTCTGCCTAGCAGGGGAGAACCCCCCTCTCCAGCCCCCTCACCCCACTTGTACCCAGCTTTATCACTGGCACACCCTCCTGGGGTGGGAGTCACTGGCCCATTTTCAGTAGAGGAAACTGAGACTCTGAGAGGTCACCATGAGCTTACCTGTGATGTGGCCCAGCTGTGGGTTTGAACCCAGGTTATCTGGGTTCAAGGCTGTGCCTGCACAGGGGCGGGAGGAGTGCAGCTCTGAAGGTGAGTGCATTGTGGAGGAGGACACAGGGAGGGGTGGTGCTGGGAGGGGCTCTGAGAGGCAGGGGCTTGATGGGGTCCCTGGGTCGAGATGGCCCCAGGAGCCTGGAGTTGGGGTATAGGGACCAGGTCACACAGCGTTCTGAATGCCAGGCAAGGAGGCAGGGGTCACTGCAGGTCTGTCCCAGCAGGAAGATCAATATAAATGGGGTCCAAGTGTGGGACTCAGGGGATACCTGGCCAGCGAGGCCTCAACACAGGATGAGGCCTCTGATGACCAGCTCAGGGATGAGTGACTGGGGAGAGCCATGAAGCTGGGATCACCACGCACAGCAGGGCTTGGTCACTTAGAGCTGAGTGGCACGCAGTGCTGGTGCCTCGGCTCTGGTATTCAATTGATGAAGCTGGGTGCAGTGGCTCACACCTGTAATCCCAACACTTTGGAAGGCCGAGGTGGGCAGATCACCTGAGGTCAGGAGTTCGAGACCAGCCTGACCAACATGATGAAACCCCATCTCTACTGCAAATACAAAAAGTAGCCGGGCGTGGTGGGGTGCCCTGTAATCCCAGCTACTTGGGAGGCTGAGGCAGGAGAATCTCTTGAATCTGGCAGGTGGAGGTTGTAGTGAGCTGAGTTCTGGCCACTGCACTCCAGCCTGGTCAACAAGAGCCAGACTCTGTCTCAAAAAACAAAAATAAATAATAAAAAGGGACGAAATCAATGAGCCCTAATAACAGTGACTAACCCCCAACACTCACTCAACCTCGGTGTGACCCCCTCCCCCCAGGCTCCCTCGAGCTGCAACTTACACCAGCTGGGGCTGCAGCTGGTGTCCCCAGGTGCTGTCTGGGAAGACAAGGAGGGAGGTGAGGAAGAAGAGGGGAAGGAGCGACCTTTCTCCCTGCACAGGCTGAGTCCCCTGTCACCTCTTGTCCCCCTGCTCCCAGCCATCCGCCGAGTCCAGCAGGTGGCATTGGAGTGCTGGGCGACAGGGTGAGCCTGTATATTTGGTGACACCCACGCGCCGACCCAGCGGCCCCCCACCCCCCGGCTGGGGCGAGGGTGGCCCTAAGTCCTAGCGGGGTGGGAAGCACTGAGCAGGCGGCTGAGGCGGAGGGACACGTGAGATCGGCCGCACACCGCGCTTGGTGCGTAGCGCTTGGCGAGGCGGGGTGACGTGCACGCGCTGTCCGCGGTCCCGTGCAGGCCCCGTGTGCGCGCCCGGCCTTGGACACCAGGCCCGTCTGCCCCGCGCGGGGACCACCCGCGTCCGCGGGAGGGAGGCCTGAGCGCGCCCCCGAGCTCGCGCGGCGGGGCGCGCCCCTCGCACCTGCGGGCGGGCTGGGGCGGGGCCGAGGCTGTCCCCGCCCACCCCGGCCCGAGCCCCAGGAGCCGGGGCGGAACCGAGCAGCGGGGCCCGAGAGGCCGGAGCGCGGCGCGGCGCAGACAATGGGAGCGGCGCTGGCGGCGGCCGGGGCAGCAGCGAGGGCCGCGGAGCCCTGGGCCCGGCGGGGACCGGAGGCCGCGCCATGAGCCCCGCAGCCGTGCGTACCCCTGCGCCGCGCGCGGGCCGAGGCGAGCGGCCTCTGCCAGCCCCGGGCCCCGCCCTGGGGCCGGCGATGAGCCGCAGAGGCTGAGGATGATGGTAGATTGCCAGGTGAGTGCCCGCCGGCCCCGGCCCCGGCCCGGGCCCCGCGTAGCGTCGCGGGTGGAGGGAGGACCGCACGCCCTCGCCCACACCCACCGTGGAGAGGGAGCCTGGCACCGCGTCCACGCTGAGCGCGCGCTGACGCAGCTCCGCGTCCAACCCCGCCCGGGACAGTAGGGAAACTGAGGACAGGAGAAGGGCAGGGACTGGCCCCGGGCACACGAAGTGGGCGGAGTCCAGAGGAGAAGGGAGGGTTCCGGGTTAGGCCAGGAAGGGCTCGGCTCACCCTTCCCATGGGGTCTGTTTTGGGACTGACAGCCCCTAAGATCCTGGGGTCCCCTGCCCTACTCTCACGTGGGCTCTTTTGCCTGGGCATCTCCGCGCACGCACAGGCGCAGGCCTGCGCATACACGCTCACGGACACGCAGATACACACACCACGCACTTCCTGGGGCTCAGAGTAGGACGGGTCGCTGGGGAGGCAGCGACGGGGAAAGAAGAAAGAGGGCGGGGGCTGCTCTGCCATGAGCAGGGGCATCCAGTCCCCAGCAACATGCTCGGGGCCACGGCACGCGGGCCAGGGGGGACACACGCCAGGCTGATGGGCGGGGGTTCCCCCAAGGTTCCCAGGGTCTGTCTGGGCTATAGCCACCCCAGGGCAGCCTGGATATGACAGATTGTGGGGTTCTGTGTTTGCCGCTGTGATCACTTCGTAGTAGGAAAAGACCCCTTCAGTGCAGACGGGGCTATAGGAAAGGAAGCCTCAGATTCCTGCTCTATAAATTGGAAAGTTTGGCTGGGTGACCCCAAGGGTCCCACAGGCTCTAGACGTGTCAGCCTTAGGTCTCCATTGGGGATGTCCCCCCTACCCACCGAGGTCTGTGGAAAATGCCTTCTTCTTGGAGGTCCTTCTGAGCTAGAGAAGCCTGGGGGGTGCAGAGCCTGACCAAGCACTGGACCGCTCTTCTGGGACGAGACTGTCCTTGTTGGAGCCTCAGAGTTCTTGTTTGGAAATGGGGTCAGAGCCTTGCTCTGATTGGAGTGAGGAGGCCTCATGAGTGAACTGGACACCCCAGGGCCAGCAGAGGGAAAGAGGGGAGCAAATGAAGCTTCTGAGGCTCCTCGAATTACCCCCAGAGGCTGCAGGTTCCGCTCCTTTGACCCCCTGGGACCCAGGAGAGCTGCTACCTTGACAACACCCAAACAAAGGTGTGTGTTTTGTTTTCTGGTTTTTTTGCCTGAGGCTGCTGTGTTAGTGCCGGCCACCAGGGGGAGACAGTGCCCACTGTGCTCCATGGAGCAAGTGGAGCTGGGGAGAGCCCCACAGGGTCCCTCTGGGAGACCCTGGCCTCCACCCAACGCACACCCCGCATTACGAGCATCCTGCTCCACAATATTAGCTGCTCAGAGACAGGAGTGGGCTCCGAGAGCCTCCTCTTTCCCTTCAGCAAGTGTGCCCAAGCACTCACCCTGGGCGCAGCATTGGACCTGGGCGTGGCTCTGAATACGACCCAGGTGGGCCTGCCCTCCGGAGCTGGCAGTCTGGAGGGGGTAATTGACAGGGCACAAAAGCAAACGGGCAAAGAAAGGGAAAAGCGAGTGCTACAGCGAAAATAGTGCTGGTGCTGCCCGTGGGGCTGGGGCCCGCTTTGTGGGGGCCTGAGAGGCCTTGCTAAAGGGACATCTGTGCCGTGACAGATGTCAAAGTGGGGGCCAGCCCTGCACGAGTCTGGGGCAATGTACTGGAGAAGCCTCAGCAGGCAGGGCTGGGAGGCAGAAGTGAGTGGCCAGAGGAGTGAGAAAGGAGGCCAGTGTGGCCCAAGTGAGCTGGGGGTGGGAGAGCAGCCCGGGGCCTGGAGACAGCGGTGTGGCAACACTGCCTAACGTACAGCTTCCAGTGGCGGACACAGATCATCACTCGGTTTCTGTGGACCCGGTTCCAGGGCAGCTCAGCTGGGTGCCTCTGCCTCCAGTTCTCAAGGGAGGCTGGGACTGGGGTCTCATCTGTGGCTGGACTGGGCAGGACCTGCCCCCAGGACATTCACATGTCATTGGCAGGATTCAGTTTTGACTGAGGGTGTCAGTTTCTCTGTGACTGTTGGCCCTGGACTTCCCCTGGTTCACTGCCATGTGGGCCTCTGTAGGGCAGGCAGCTCAGGGCATCAGAACTCACTTCCCCAGAGTCAGCGGCGAGGGTGGGAAGGAAACCCAGAGCAAACGAGCAAGGCAGAAGTCATAGTTTTTTGTCAATCTTGGAAGGAACCTCGCATCACTTGTGCTGTATTCTGCTAGTGAGAAGCCCAGTCACTAAATCTAGTCACCCTTGGAGGGAGGAGATCACTCAGCAACTTCTGTACCAGGAGGCAGGGATCTCTGGAGCCGGTGTGGAGGCTGCCTGGGACGGTGGCTGAGAGCAAGCAGTCAGGCCTGATTCTAAGCATAATGGAGGCTGGGCGCAGTGGCTCACACCTGTAATCTTGGCACTTTGGGAGGCTGAGGTGGGTGGATCACTTGAGATCAGGAGTTTGATACCAGCCTGGCCAACATGGTAAAACCCTATCTCTACAAAAAAAAAAAAAAAAAAAAAAAATTAGCTGGGTATTGTGGTGGGCACCTGTAATCCCAGCTTCTCCAGAGGCTGAGGCGGGAGAATCACTTGAACCTGGGAGGCGGAGGTTGCAGTGAGCCAAAGTCATGCCACTGCACTCCAGCCTGGGTGACAGATCCAGACCCTGTTTCAATAAATAAATAAACTAACAACATATTGGAAGCCACTGGAAGGTGCTCCCATATGCCACAGGGGTTGATATCTGATTTTTGCTTAATTTTCAATCCCTTCATGGTGCAGACTAGAAAACCAGATCAAGAAGGGAGTCACTTTCCCTAGATCACAGCACCAGCGCCCAGCCTGTCTGAGTTGTATTCCCAGCTGTGTCTCGCTCCTGTGAGAAATTTCTTCTTGCACAGTCGTAAAGGCCAGAGGTCCAAAATCCCGGGGCTAGCAGGGCCTTGCTGTCACCGAAGGCCCCTTCCCTTCCTAACTCTTCCATCTCTAACTCTAACGCGTTTTGTAGTACTGTCTCACATTACCACGGTGATGTTCCCAGGGGGTAGATGTTAGAACAATCCCCACTGTGCAGGTCAGGAGACTGGGGAGGCCCTGAAAGGCGCAATGACTGGTTTGGGGGTCACAGAACTGGCAAGAGGGAGGAGCTTGGTGACCCAGATGGCTTTCCCTCTCTCAGCCTCAGGGGCTGGGAGCATGAACACACGGTGGCTGGTTGTCCCAGCTCCCATGGTGGCTGTGAGTACCTGGAAGTGCCCCTTGTGCCCCCTCATGCACCTGCCATTGCCCTCCCCATTTCCTTAACCCCCAGCACTGCTGTCACTTGATTTTTATGAACATCTGAACATGATGAAGTAACAAAGGACGGGATGCATTCATTTCGTATCTGTCTGCTGGGCCCAGGCCATGCCAGAGGAGGCGATAACGCAGTCCGGGGAGTTCCCAGGGGAAGGGGTGGTGCTCATCTGGGGAGTGGGTGGGCACAGAGAGATTCCAGAAGGAGGTGTCCTGTGGTCACAGTTGATTCGAGGAGGGGAGGGGTGGTGATGGCACAGAGGGTGATGATTGGGGCCAGTGTCTATCGGGTCAGTTTCCCGGGCGGCTGTCACAAAGTGCTGGGTGGCTCAACACAACAGAAATTTATTCTCTGACACTTCTAAAGGCCAGAGGCCCAAATCCAGGGGTCAGCAAGGCTCTGCTGTCTCTAAAGTCTCTAAGAGAGGGTCCTTTCTTGTTTCTTCCAACCTCCAGTGGCTGCCAGCATCGTTGGCATTAGTAGATGTGTGACTCCAAACTGTGCCTTCATCATCACATGGCCACCTGTGTGTGTCTGCCCAATTTTCCCAGTTATCATAAGGACAGCAGTCATTGGATTAGCACCCATCCTAATCCAGTATGACCTCATCCGGATTCCATCCGCACAGACCAGTTTCCAAATAAGATCTTATTCACGGGTGCCAGGACAGTTCAACCCATAACAGGAATATTGAGAATGATTCCTCTCCCAAAGGCCTGGTATCCGCGTGCCTACGGGGACTAGGCGAGCATCGGGGAGTCTGAGGACCTCACAGGATCTCAACCACCAGCCAGGGGGTGTGGGGCAGGCGTAGCGGAGCCCGCCTGCTCCCCAACTTGGCACGTTCTGGTGGCAGCACCAGCAGGTGGCGCTGTGCCCTCCCGTGTGGCCGCCCAGCCTGGCGCGGAGCTGCCGCAGACAAAGGTCTAGCCTTTGGGTTTCGAGGAGCCACGTACAGCTGTAAGCAGGCCAGGGGCATGGCCATTTCACCGGTGACACACACGGGAGGAAATCAAACCAGGCGGGGCTGAGGCGGGGCCACTGGGTGGTGATTTTGCGTCGGAGGCTGGTGGGGTGCCAAGGAGGTGACAGGGATGGCGAGGAGGACCCTGGTGTGTAGACCCTGGTGTCAGAGGGATGGAAAGGCAGGGACGGGGGATAGGGGACCTGGGCCGCTGCAGGAGCCCAGCCCACAGGAGCCAGGGGTTTGCCTTTCATTGGGTTCCTTGCCTGCAAGCTGAGCCGACCCTTCTCAGGCGTCTCCAGAGCCCTGCGGCTGATGACACCTGCGGTTTGCAAACAGCTCTCCTGTTACTGCAGGGCCCTCTGGCCCAGATCTGCGGGTACTCAGAGGCAGCCCTGGGCACAGTAGGCTGTCTGTTGCAGGTTGAGACTTGACCTGGGCACAGTAGGCTGTATGTTGCAGGGATCCTTCCCCCCAACTCCAGCCCCAGCCCCTGCCTCAGGCTCCTGGTGGGGGTCAGCACGCCCCTCAGAGGGCCCTTTGATATACAATAGGGTGGAGCAGTGTGGGGCTAAGGAGCAGGGGTCAGGTCCCTGCCAGGAGTCGCAGGGGTGAAAGAGAGCAGAGTGCACAGTCCGCTGGCCCAGGTCTGGAAGTGGAAGGCTTCCAGGAGTGGAAGCCTTCCTTTTTTTTTCTTTTTGTCAGAGACAAGGTCTTGCTCTGTGGCCCAGGCCACAGTGCAGGGCGCCATCATGGCTCACTGCAGCCTCGACCTCCTGGGCTCAGTCCTCCAGAGTAGCAGGTGTGGCGGGTACACGCCAACGTTTGCAGCTAATTTTTGGATTGTTTTGTAAAGACAGAGTTTCACCATGTTACCCAGGCTGGTTTCAAACACCTGATCTCAAGCGATCCACCAGCCTTGGCCTCCCAAAGTGCTGGGATTACAGGCGTGAGACACTGCATCCAGCCAGAGGCCATTTCCCTCTGTCACCTCCCCACCGGCACAAGGCCCTCACCCAGCTACCAGGCCCACCCCTGAGGCTGCTAGTCCTTGACAGTTGGTTCTATGATTAATTGGCACAGCAGATATTGGCCTCTGTATACCTGGCTGGTGCTGGGTGCCTGGCCTGTGGGGGGCACCCTGGCTCCTGTGGAAGGATCAGGGCCATGAGAATGGATGCAGGACGGGGAATGAGGCAGACAGATCTTGTGGAGAAGGCATGGGCTGGGAGCCTGGGGACCTGTATTCAGTGGCCACTCTGCCATCAGCGGTGTGGTCAGTCACCGTTGCACAATAGCCACAGGGCCATGCTCCACAGTCCTTCCCAGGCCATCCCTGCACCTCTGTCCTGTGCTTTGGAAGTACCTGGTGATGATAGCCAGCCCGTAGGCCTTGTGCTAAAGTGTCCCTTGTATCTGCCCAGCACTCTGCAAGATAAGTACCACTGCCGTTCTCACTTCCAGGTGGGGAAACCGAGGCACTGGAAGGCGAAGGGACTCCCACAGCTAGGTAGTGGCAGCTTGGCAATGGCCCCTAGCTGTGTGTACACAAGCCTGGGAAGGGCATGGCACCAGGACTGCATTCCTTCCAATTACAGTGGCCTTTCAACATCAGGGCTGGGCTAGGCCGCTGGGCAGGGTGGGGCTGGGAGGCCCCAGGCCCCAGGTAGTGGTTAATGGCGGCAAGGAGATGTAAACAGAGCTAATGAGTCCCTTTTGCTGTCTCCCTGCTCTAATGAAGGCCTTGGAGTCTGGGCTCTGCATTTTGGGGGTTCTTGATTCTGGAGCCTTAAAGTGTCTTAGGGCGAGGGGTGTGTGGGCCCCCTACAGGGGTGGGGGGAACCCCAGTGGCCCCTCCCAGGGCAGCCAAGCCAGGGTGAAGAAGTCGAGAGGAAGGGGCATGGGAAGTATTGTGGCATCCCCCTAAAAATGACAAGCCCCGGAAAAAGGGAGTGTTTCCATGGCAACCCAGAGCAGTTGCTTGGCAACTGCTGGGCCCCAAAATACTGGCCTGCAGGAAGACTCAGGGCTGGGGCTCTCCGATGGGCTTTCCGATGGCTCACCCCAACCCCCGCCAGTGCATACCCGCCCCTGGCCCACAGAGAAGACTCTGGGGCTGAAAGAGAAAATGTGGAGACCAGAGTCCAGGACTTTCATTAGAGCTGGGGGAGAAAAGGGCCTGGTCTGCTGAGTTTGCTCAGGTACTTCTCATGGCTGACCCGCCCTCCACCTCCACCTGAGACAGGACCTGGCAGCCTCCGCCCCCTGGATCTTTCCTGAGGGACACCCCAGTCCACTCCCGCCTCCCCATCTCCCCACACCGCCAGCCACCCGGCATCAGGCCAGTGGCAACCTAGCAACAGAGGCCACTTCCTGGATACCTCAGTGAGAGTTGACAGTGGCAGAATATCAGAAAACATGAGGTCAGAGGCACAGCTGGAGTGTGTGGGGCCACGCGCGGTCCCTTGTGCCTTGCCGCCCTGCAGCCGTGGGCTCCCTGACCTGGGGCAGAAAGGCATGCCAGGGTGTAGCTGGGCTGGGTAGAGTCCCAGAACAGGGGACTGTGATTCTGGGCCAACTTTGATACCAACTGACGATGTGACCTTGTTGTGTCCCTTCTTACTGGCCTCGGTTTCCCCATTGGTGACCCATCCACCCCTCTGCCTATGTGTTCACCGTTCAGTGCATAAACATTGCCCTATGAATTATGTCACCTACTGGGGCCTTGGGGCAGGAGAGTGAGGAGACTAGGACCAGGCCAGCCCTTCCTCCTCACTGCCAGCATCCACCTCGGTCATCAGGCCCCCGGTCCTCAGATAAGGTAGGTGGCTTTGAAGCAGGACACGTGGGTCTGCATTCCAGCTCAGCATTTATTCCTGGGCATCCTGGAAGAAGCACAGGACCCCTCTGAGCCGCCCTGTCTGCCCTGAGGTCCCCACAGACCTGGGCAGTGCGGGAGCCGAGGTGAGGACACGGATGAGGGCTGTCCAGCCTGGAAGCAGGGAGGTGGAGCCCCAGATCCTGGGAAAGGGCAGGGCAGCAGAATGGTGGGGAGAAGGCAGGTGGGGCCAGACTGCCCAGCGGGTTGGACTTTGGGGATGAGAAGGGTGTGAGACCCGGTTGCCTCAGATGTTCTCTCTGGGGATGGCAGCGAGGGTAGGACTGTTGGTGACCACCCTCTGAGGTTTCCCAGTGCTCTCATAGAGCTAGGATGCCAGTCTGACCCTGATCATTTGCTCGCAGTATGACCCTGCGCCATGGCCTCACCCCTCTGAGCCTCCCTTGCCCCATCTGTCAAATGGGCAAGGGGCATGCCCACCTGCAGAGTTGGGTGCTGGGCTCGTATGTTCACTTGGGGGTCATTAGCTGGGCTCAGGTTGAGCTCATGGGGACCCTGCCCAGCCGCCCCTAGTTGGAGTGCCACAGGAGGAGGGGCAGGGCAGGGGGCAGCACAGAGAGTGGCAGGGAGCTACCAGCCCACAGCCCAAGGTAGGTGAGGCCCGTGCCCTCATTCATGCCAGATGCCATGCCAAGAGGGCGGGTGGACGAGGTATGGGCATCGAGGAACGGGCAGCAGGAGGCCACTTCAGCTGGTGGGCGGGAAGCTGCAGGCCCGCAGCCCCACCCACCCTGTGTGGTTGCTGCAGCAAGGACCCCCCTACCCCCTGCCCCATGTTGGCCTCCCCTCCCTGCTCTGCCTGGTGGGTGCATAATTAATTGAGCTGCCCAGTCCTTCTGGGTGGATAAGGGTGCCAGGCCCACTGCCTGCTGGAGGGGACCCCAGTCCTTCCCACTTTCTGGGTTGGGGTCCAGAAGGGGCTCCCGTGGGGAGGGTGCAGGGCCTCTCCCCTAGACACCACCTGAGAGCTCAGGTGTGCCTGTCTGACCTTTGTGTCCCAAGGAAGGAAGGCAGGGAGTGGGTGGGCTTGTCTAGTGGAGAGAAAGAAGAAAACACCCTTGGCCAACCAGAGGCCCTGAGTCCAGGAACTTCCCCCACCTCTGGCACCTGCTCACCTTGGAACTTTGTCCTGAGCCCAGATGTGTGTGAGGGGGTACCCTTTACCTGTCATTTCAAGCTCAGAACTGGGAGGGTGAGACCCTGGGGAGGGTGGTGGAAGGTATTTAAGCCCTGGGGGCTGCCACCACCTGACCTGAATTCATTCCAAAGGGATGCTTGCTCCCACCCTACCCATGCTGGGCTGTAGCTGCAGGGAGGGAAAACCCCAGCCCTGAGTAGCACTTAACTGTCAAGATGACCACATGATTAACTGATGAATTACCTGATTAGCACTGTCATCAGTTGTGATGATCACCAGGAACAGCAGCCCCAGGGAAGTCTGGGCTGTCTAGAGGTCAAGGGGGTAGAAGTCTAAGAGAGGGGATGGGAGACCTGGCTTGGCCTCAGGGGACCCAGACACGTGGGTTTCCTAACTCCTCTGCACCCCCATTGCCTCCTCTGTGGACCTATGGAGGTGGTGGAGTGTGAGATGCTCCTGAGGTCCCAGCACCGCGTGGGCAGGCCTTCCATGGGTGGCCGCCGATCTCCGTTCCCCTTCACAGAAGGCAGATGGCCAATGCCCCACCAGCTGCGGCTGCCCTTAGGGAGCCAGGGTGTGGGCAGAAGGCAGAGACACTTGCAGGCCCTCATTTGAATCCACAGGTTTTTCCAGGTAGGGGACTGTAGCCCAGAGGAGCCGAGTAAGCCGACCTGCTTCTTCCCTGAGGCTAAGTGCCAGGCCCTGGCTGCCCAGTTGGACTGGAGTTCAAGGTTGAAGCAGTTTACCTGGCCCCAAGCCCTGGGTGGCTAGGGAGGGGACAGCTGGGGGTAGTGGGCAGGTGGGTAGTGCCCAGTGTGGAAGGGCCCAGCTGGCAGTGCTGCCTACCTGGCCCCCCTGCGCTCTCCACACAGACACCTGCCAGTGTTCAGGACTCCATGAGGTGGTTCCTTCCCAGCTGCTGGGGCCAGGGAGCCCCTGCCTGGAGCCCCACCTCGTCCCCTCTCTGCAGCCCTGAGGGAGTGTGCTCAGGGGTCTGGGGATGCTGGGGTGGCCATCGCTGTCTGGCAGATGTACAGGGAGCAGGGCGTGCATTTGGGGCTGCGGGATCTGCGGGGGCAGGGGCCGTGTGCTGTGGAATGCTGTGGGGTGCTTGTGTGTGTTGGGGGTGGGGGCATCTCTCTGCCTTTGGGTGACCACATGTGCCTGCAGCATGCATGGGCTTGGATGTGACAAGCTTGACAGTGGCTGAGGGAGCGCATATATGAAGGGGGTACAGGTGGCTGCGTGTAGGGACACATGGCTGGTGCTTGGGGAGGGAGAGCACATTGCCACTGGCAGTGTGGGGGGCAGTTTGCATTTTGCTTTTTTAAAGCACTAGGCCTGGCTGGGCGAGGTGGCTCCCGCCTGTAATCCCAGTATTTTGGGAGGCCAAGGCGGGTGAATCACCCAAGGTCAGGAGTTTGATACCAGCCTGGCCAACACAGTGAAACCCTGTCTCTACTAAAAATACAAAAATTGGTCGGGCGTAATGGCTGTAATTCCAGCTACTCGGAAGGCTCAGGCAGGAGAATTGCTTGAACCTGGGAGGCGGAGGTTGCAGTGAGCTGAGATCATGCCACTGCACTGCAGCCTGGGCGACAGAGTGAGCCTCTGTTTCAAAACAAAACACAGAAAAGGGCAGCAGGCCTGAGCCGTGACCATGAGTGAGGAAGGCTGAGTGTTGGTTTTCTCCTCTGTTACTGGGTTGACAGCCGGGCCCAGCTCACAGGGTTGTGGTAGCTGGAAGCTGCTCAGCCACAGCCTGGCACCCCCAGCTGCCCACCGTGATGCTGGCATGGAGGCCTGAGCAGCTTTTCGAGGGTCCCTGGGCAGGGGAGGGCAGGCATCTCAGGTGAGGCAGAGAGGAGAGGCCCTCCACCCTTGCCTAGCAGGGGAGGAGCCAAGCCCAGGGATGAAGGGGACAGTGGGTGGCAGGAGGGAGGGACAGGGCAGTGCCCCTCAGGCCCAGGGCCCTAGAGCCCCAAGACATTGCTCTTCTCTAGCCCTGGGGAACTTCTTGCAGGCAAAGGACTGTGGGAAAGAGGGCAGTGGGCACCAGCCCTGCCACCTCCTGGCAGCCAGTCAAGGCCCTGTGCCCTCTCTGGAGGCCGGGATAGCTCAGGAGGTCCCCTTCAGAAAGGGAAGCCCCACTTCCCAGGCCCTCAGCCCCCTCAGGCAGGCAGCAGGCTGGTGGCGGCACCGGGCACGCAGTGTCCCTGGCACAGCAGGCAGCCTCCCAACCACAAGAGCCCGTTTGTCCTGGTTCCCCTGGCCCCAGCACACGGGGTGACCAGGGCCTGCTGGGCACAGGGGCCTGACTGTGGGCTCAGCTCCCATCCCCCAACCTCACCAGCCACGGCTGTGCCTTGGGGAGGGGTCTCTTTGCCCACACCGGAGCAACCTCGACTTACCTGTGGACAGAGACCCATTCCCCTAGAACTGTTCCTGAGCCAGGAATTTAGGAAGGGAAATCCCCTAGGTTAAACAAGGGCCAACCTGACCACCTCCCACCTCCTCCACCTTCCCAAGGCAGGCTGGCTTCTGGGAACTTCCAGGGCCCTGCTTCTAAGAAAAAAGCCTCCTTCCTGGCCCTCCGCCTCCCTGCCCTCCCTCAGGCTCTGCTCCAGCCTCATTGCCTCATCCGAGAAGTTCTCTGGTGATCTTCACACAAGAACCTCTGAATATTTTAGAGTCCAGAAACTTTGACGCTAGAGGAACCGATGGGCCCGTCAAGCCCACTTGTCCATCTAGGCATTTATGGAGAGCCTGCTGTGTGCTGGATGCTGTTTCAGGCATCAGTACCTGGGGAACAGAGTCGCTGCTCTCAAGGATCTTACAAACTGCCCCCATCAAGACGAAAAGAAAAAGCTCACCTCCAATTACACACACACACACACACACACACACACACACACACACACACACACACACACACACACACACACACACACACGGGCAGCAGGCACCAGCCCCGCCACCTCCTGGCAGCCAGTCAGGTCCCCGTGCCCTCTCCAGAGGCCAGGGCAGCTCAGGAGGTCCCCCTGGGAAAGGGCAGCCGCACTTCCCAGGCCCTCAGCCCCTTCAGGCAGGCAGCAGGCTGACGGTAGCACCAGTCACAGTGTCCCTGGCATGGGGCACCACCCCTCAAAAAAAAAAATATATATATATATATATTTGTTTTTGAGACAGAGTCTCATTCTGTCTCAAGTGAGCAGCCTCAGCTCACTGCAACCTCCACCTCCCAGGTTCAAGCGATTCTTGTGCCTCAGCTTCCCAAGTAGCTGGAATTACAGGCACATGACACCATGCCCTGCTAATTTTTGTAGAGATGGGGTCGTCCTGTGTTGCCCAGGTCTTCTTATGTTGTCCAGCCTGGCCTAAAACTCTTGGGCTTAAGTGATCCACCCACCTTGAATTTCCAAAGTGCTGGGATTACTGGTATGAGTCACCTCACTCGGCTATCTATCTATAGATAGATAGATTTTTTTAAATATAAATTTATATTTTATTTTCCTAGTGCTTTCTTAATGATGATTTCACATGACCCTTCTAATTTTCAAAAGAGGGCAGGGACACCAGGTCAGAGGGCCAGTGCTCTCTCTGCTTGTGTGATGGCTATGGCGATGGCAGTGGCGATGGCGGTGGCGGTGGCGGTGGCGATGGCGATGGTGATGGCGATGGTGATGGCGATGGTGATAGTATGCACTCGTATATCTGATGTCTTCATCCGTGGACCTGTTAGCAGTTGTGAGGACTCACTATGGGCCAGGCATCATTCTGGACACTTGGGTCTGGAAGGGTGAACAGGACAGGTGTGGCTGTTGCCCCAGAGGGCTGTTGCCCCAGAGGGCTTAGAGCCCATGCTCCATGGGAGCATGAAAGGACCCCATGGTAGGTGAGTTGTGTGGGTTTTGTTTTGTTTTGTGATGGAGTCTTGCTCTGTTGCCCAGGCTGGAGTGCAGTGGCATAATCTCAGCTCACTGCAACCTCTACCTCCCAGATTCAAACAATTCCCCTGCCTCAGCCTCCTGAGTAGCTGGGATTGTAGGCACGCCACCACACCTGGCTATTTTTTGAATTTTTATTAGAGACGGGGTTTCACCGTGTTGGCCAGGCTGGTCTCGGAACTCCTGAGCTCAAGTGATCCGCCTGCCTTGGCCCCCTAAAGTGCTGGTATTACGGGTGTGAGACACCACACCTGGCCTTGTTTTGTTTTTTGAGACAGTCTTGCTCTGCCGCCTAGGCTGCAGTCCAATGGCACTATCTCAGCTCGCTGCAACCTCCACCTCCTGGATTTAAGCTATTCTTCTGCCTCAGCCTCCTAAGTAGCTGGGAGTACAGGTACTCACCACTATGCCCAGCTAGTTTTTTTTTTTTTTTTGTATTTTTAGTAGACGCAGGGTTTCACCATATTGACCAGGCTGGTCTCGAACTCCTGACCTCAAGTGATCCACTTACCTTAGCCTCCCAAAGGGCAGGGACTACAGGCATAAGCCTCTGCGCTTGGCCTAGGTGAATTGTTTTAACGTCCCTCCTTCCAGCCTTACCCATGCTGCCCCTCGGCTTTCCTGGCCTGTCTGCAGTTCTAGCATCTGCTCCTGCCCCACGGGCCCCATCATCCTTCCCTGCTCTGTTTTTTACCTTCTGCAGCATTCCTATTTGCAAACATGCGTTTTATTTATGATGACCCAGGCCAAAAGTGATTTTTATGTTTTGTTCCCTGGTCTATTGCTGGCACTTGAGTAGGTGCTTAGTAAATTCGCGTGGGCTGGCTGTGTGAATGTAGTTGTGTCCCAGGCCCCCTCTGTGGTCTCCAGACAGTACAGGCTACAAACTGTTACTGATCCTCATCTACTTCAGTAGAGAAATTGACATTGTTTAGAAATTCTATGGTAGTTGATATTGCTGTGGCATTTCAGTTGCATTTTATAGAAGTATCAGCCAGCCTTGAATTCAAAATAAGAACACTGAGGCTGTGCGCGGTGGCTCAAGCCTGTAATCCCAGCACTTTGGGAGGCTGAGGCGGGCAGATCACCTGAGGTCAGGAGCTCAAGACCAGCCTGACCAACATGGAGAAACCCCATCTCTACTAAAAATACAAAATTAGCTGGGCGTGGTGGCACGTGCCTGTCATCCCAGCTACTTGGGAGGCTGAGGCAGGGGACTCGCTTGAACCCAGGAGGCAGAGGTTGCGGTGAGCTGAGATCATGCCATTGCACTCCAGCCTGGGCTACAAGAGTGAAACTCCATCTCAAAAAAAAAAAGAACACTGGTTTTTCCTTGCAGAGGATGCCACCTTGGGGTGCCATGTTTTGACATCGAGCATGTGCCAGGCCCTATCCCGAGTGCTTCGCGTCCCGTGTTTCATTTCAGCACACAGTGGTTTTGAGGCAGAGATGATTCTTGTTTATGGGCCAGGATCAAGGCTCAGCAAGGGAAAGCTACCGGCCTGGCTCACCCAGTTCCACCCAGCCAGGAAGTGCCAGGATGAGGACTTGGCCCCAGACTCCTGACACCATAGGCCCCGGCTCCCAGCTGCTGCTTGGATCCTTACACTTAGACGTTGGGTTCCTCCTGGAGCTGGACCTGGGGACAGGCAGGGTGGGGGAAGGAGCTGCGGTGCCCTTGGCAGGGCTGGGTCCTGCTAGGCTTAAAGCCAATGGGAGTGGCTGGGGCAGAGACTGGATTCTCGGATCCTCAGCTTCTTGGCAACCTGTGTGACTCAGTGGGCTGGCAATAGGGGCCGGCGGGCAGGCAGCCAGTGCAGGGGAGCCCTGCGGTGGGTGAATCAGCCAGTCGCTGAATTACTGTCCTGCCTGGGGTGGCGCCAAGTGCCAGCTGCCAAAATAAGCACAGCCCTTCTTTGCCTTTCTCTCCCTGCTCCGGGGGTGGCCCACCTTCCACATGCCTTGGCAGGTGCGTCCCATGGCTCTGCCGCTCCTGGGAGTCCCCGGGTCTCCCCAACCGGCAGCAGGGGAAAGGGCCTCCTCATTGGGGTGTGTAACCTTCCACAAGTCACCCTGAGGCTCTGCCTCCCCACCACACACAGGGGCCCTCCTGTGAACTGGTGGCCATTGAGATACTTGCACCCTGGCCTTGGAAGGGCACCGTGATTATAAAATCACCTGTGACTCTTTATGAAAAGCTGGGAGTTTGCAGGAAGGAGCGGCTGGGAGCATAGTCTCAAGCCAGACAGGATTGGAAGCTCTGTTCTACTGTGTGGCTTTGGATAAGTTTGTGCCATCTCTGAGCTTCTGTACTGAAACTTGCCTGTAAACCCTGCCTCACATGTCATGACGATGAAATAATACCCACATCGGCATGGCAGTGAGTAGCAGAAATTGTCAGGGGGCTGTTGACTCAGGTGTAGGCACCAGGTTGGCGACAGCAGTGATCAGCAGAAATGGAAGTCAGAGTCCCCAGCCTGGGCCTCCTACAGGGGACAGACCACCCACCCCAGAGACAGGGACCCAGCAGCCTCAAGTCTGTGCTGCCAGGAACAAATCTGCTTGTAATCCTTAATCTGGAACAGAGTAGAGGAAAGCAAGCAGCCTCGGGGGCTGGACTTACACCTGGCCTCGGCACTAACACGCTGTGTGACCTTAGGCAAGTTGTTCACCCTCTCTGGGCCTCAGTTTTCTCAGTTTCACAACAGAGATGATGACTGTGGCTTCATCTTTCTGGCAGATGCTGTCTGGAAAAGTGCTTTGTCCCCACTGAGGGGTGCTAAAGGCAGTGGCAGACTAGGCTATAGAGGACGAAGGGGTGTCAGGAGTTGATCCTGCCTTCCAGGCTTCTGAACGTGGGCAAGAATTAGCCTCTGGGCTGCACAGTGAAAGGTGTTGGTGGTGCCCTGGTCCCTGGGAGTCTCCTAGTCAGAGCCAAAGAGGGAGGGGATGCCAGGCATAGGTGCCCCTCCAGGGGCTCAATCCGTCTCGTGCACGGCCACACCACTATTCCTACCTAGTGGAGCCGGCCGGGGCCTGAGTGTGTGTTGAGCCACTTGACAGGGCCTCAGGTTCCCGGAAGCCAGGGGGAAGGGAGCTGGAGTGTCCCCCCAGCTGGACACTGAGTCCAGTCAGCAGGTCCCCGAGTCAAGTCGGCAGCAGGAAAGAGGAGCAAAAGCCAGGCCTTGGTCTCTGCTGTCTGCTTCCTGGACAGGATGTGGTGCCGAGCAAACAGCTTTGCGAGGAGTCACCGCTCTGGCTCTGAGTCACAGCTCCTAGCGACAGCTGCACGGTGTTTGTAAACAATGGGCCTCGAACCCATCCAGGGCCTGCCCCCACCTAGCAAGGTGCCTGTGGGTTGGGTTTTGCTACCCTGGGCTTGTGCGTGTGGCCAGGCTTGTTATCCCAGGGCCACCTGGCGTGCTGGGCAGAACACTGTGGGACTGCTGGCAGGTCGTGTGTCCTGGGAGAAGTCTGGGGTCAGGGCTGTAGTGAGCTTCACTCATAGTAGCTGGAAATGTTTATGTCGTGTATGGGCCACACCCTCAAGGCAGCCAGAGTTGGGGTGGGGGCTGCAGGTGGAGCTCCCCTAACTGTCCTCACCCCCAGGCCCCAGTGCCTGGGCTCTCCTCGGCAGTCTTCGTTCCAGGCAGTGACAGTGATGTGGCGCATCACGTGGTAGCCTGGCCGGCAGGGAACAAAGACCCTGCTCTCCCCCAGGCTGGTGGCAGAGGCAGGGCTAGGGACCACATGGGTGGGAGGAGGGGTTCATGGCCTTGCTGCTTCCTTTCTGCTGGCACCACCTCCTGGGGGCTCCCGCATTTCTGCATTTCTGCATTTCTGAGCGGCAGCTGGTGCAGCTCCTCCTACGGCCTGCTGTGCTCAGTCCCTCGATGATGGCCTTCCCAGCAAGCTCAGTGCCCACTCCCCCAGGTAGCCCTGCCCAGCCTGCCTCTGAAAGGAGTAGCCCCAGGATTGGGCCCTGATGCCTGGCTGACCTGTGCTGGAGGTCGGGGCGGGGCAGGCCTGGGGGTAATGGGCTTGGGAAGCTAGGCTGGGGTAGACTATTTGAGAATAGCACAGGAAGCTTGCATGTGAGATGCGACGCCCTGCACAGGGCCTGGTACCCCGGAGCTGCCTGTCCAAGCGAAGGCATCAGCTCACAAATACACCTAGCAGGGTAGCCTGGTTCCCTGCCACTTCCCCGCTAGTCCCACATGAGGAAAGTTGAGCACTTCCTTCCAGGGCCTCTTGAAGGCCCCCACCCCCACCCTGCCACCCAACCAAACGTGTACACACTGTAGGAAACACCTCACCCGCTGAGCCCTTCTGCAGGGCTGGCCTGAGAGGTCACATTTTGCATACCAGGAAATCAAGGCTCAGGGAAGGTCCTCCCTGCCCCCCATTCCACATGGTGAGCTCCCTGTTAAACCTGGAGTGGCAGCTGAACCATACCCCCAATGCCCACAGTCACATGGCCAGGAAGTTGGCAACCCCAGGGTGAGAGGCCGAGGTCAGGGACAGCCTTGATCCCTGCTCAGATACCAGTCCCTGCCACCGGCCTCACTCAGATCCTGCTTGTCTGCAAAGAGCTTCTCTCCCTTTAAGTGTGGACCCAGACAGTGCCCTCTTCACTGTCCCCTCTCCCGGGGCCAGGCCTGCCTTGCAGTACCCGTCTGCCCAGACAGTGCCCTCTTCGCTGGTCGCCTCTCCCGGGCCAGGCCTGCCTTGCAGTACCTGTCTGCGTGTGCTTCTACATCAGCAAACATTTCCAAGCTGTCTGCTAGAATCCAGTTACAAGCCGCACTTTGAGCACTGGGCAGACCTGGCACTGCCATCTGGACCTTGCCTGCAGGGATGGAGTTAGGCTACAGCACTCCTGGCACAGGGGCAGCATCCACCAACATTTATCAAATGTCTGTTATGTGCCTGGCACCAGGGCAGGCACATGACCCTGTGGCCTGTACTACTCAAGGGGCCATGGGAGATCATCATTGCACATCTGCCAAGCACAACCATGAGCCAAGCCCATGCCGAGTTCTTGTGGAATCCTCCGGTGCCTTTGTTCCCATTTTACAGAGGAGCAAACTGAGGCCCAGAGATGCTAAATCACTGGCCTAGGGTTCCAGAGTCCCCGGGGGTCAGTATTTCAATCCTGGGCTGACCAATTCACAGCCTGGTCAGCTTTGCTGTTTCTTGAAGGTCAAGGTTGAGTGTCACTGTACAAGTGGACAGAGATGATGCCTGACTGTCCCAGAGGACAGGGTCTTGGAGCCTGGCAGAGGAGGAAGTGTGCCAGATGGAAAAGGACGGGGAGCAGGATGGCTGGGGCAGGGATGGTGTTGTTGCATTAAGGCAGGGATTGGAGAAGGCTGCTCTGAGTGGGGGCTGAGTCCTGAGACCAAGGGGAAAGAACACAGTTCCCAGCAGAGGGCACTGGCAGCTGGAGTTAGTAGGAGGGGGCTGTAGGCAGGTGAGGACTTGGGATTCTCTTCTGGGTGGGACAAAACTGGTGGAGAGATTTTAGCAGAGGTGACTTGACTTGCTCTGGCTGCAGGGTGAGTACAGGGAGGCAGGAAGGTGGCTGCTCCAGGGCCCCCCTGAAACCCTCCAGCTCCATTTCAATGATGCCCCCCAAGCCCAGCCTGGCCCTCACCCCCAGATGCCCACCTACATCCCCTGAGAGTCCTCACCCTAGAGTAGCAGAGCTCCCAGGCCCTGAACTGCCTGCTCAGCTGGGTCCCCCCTGAGGCCCACAAAGCCACCGGAAGAGGATGTGAGATGCTCAGAGGAGCAGGGCAGGGAGCGAGGTGCTGCTGGGGCAGTGTCTGGGCGGGACGCTGGGTCCCAGGGCCTGATGTGCCTGTGGGGACAGTGCGGAGCCCATGCCCTCACCCCCTCCTCCCTGCCTCTGCTGTCCTGCTCCCTTCCCTGCACCCTTCTCTTGCAGCCAGGGACTGGGCATCCACCGGGCCAGGGTCCCAGGAAGGTAAGGAAGCAGTGAGACTCGGCCTCTGACTTCACCCTGGCATCTCTGGGCTTTGGGCGTGGAGCTCTGAGTGTGAGGGAAGGAGCGTCCGTGGGCTTTGCAGAGCAGCTGGACAGACACGGGTCTTGGGTTTTCCTGTGAGATCTTGGGCAAGTCCCTGCTCTCTCTGAGCCTCAGTCTTTCCACTTGTCAGATGGGTGTGCCGGATGCGTCTGATGGCTTCCAATGTCTGGTTTGCAGCAAAATGAGAAAAATGGGGACGGGGACAAGGCAGTAAGTTGTCGTATGTTATTGTGTTGCTGTTGAATTATTGTTGTTGTTGTTTACAACTCCAGTAGTCACTCTGGTGAGTTATTCTTCAAGCCAGATGTGCTCTTCATGCCTGCCCTTCCTTCCGACGGCAGTGCCCTCTTGTTACCTTTGGTGGCGTCTTTTCTGAAATGGTGGGAGTGGTGGTGGTGATATTATTTTTTACCACCCTACTTAACGAAACACAGTTGGTAACCCAGGTTGGCACCACCCCCCCCCACACTGCACCCAGTTTAAAATGAAATCTTGTGACCAGGCGCAGTGGTTCACACCTGTAGTCCCAGCACTTTGGGAGACCGAGGCAGATAGATCACCAGAAGTCAAGAGTTCAAGACCAGCCTGGCCAACATGGTGAAACCCCATCTCTAGTAAAAATACAAAACAATTAGCTGAGCCTGGTGGCAGGTTCCTATAATCCCAGATACTCGGGAGGCTGAGGCGGGAGAATCACTTGAACCGGGAGGCAGACGTTGCAGTGAGCCGAGATCGAGCCACTGCACACCAGCCTGGACAGAGCAAGACTCTGTCTAAAAAGAAAAAAAAGGGAAATCCCATACCTGGGTGCCAGGGATGGAGGAGCTCAGGTCTGGGGGCAGGGAAGCCTTCCAGAACAAGTGAGTAGGGGTCTCCTGCCTGCCTCCCACTGCCTCTGGCTAGCCTCACATCCACCTGGTGGCTCTGCTGACCGAGCCCTGTTTTGGTCTAGTTGCTTGTTTCTGTCACTTGTCTGGCTCTGTGTGGTGGTTTTCAGGCCCCCAACACGGGGAATGGGAGTGGGGGCTTGGAGAATTAAGGGAGAAAGCTGTGCCAGCTTGGGACAGGCTCTCTACTCGTCCTCAGTTGGCCCATGGCCTGGTACAAGTGGGAATTCCTGGCCCTGCCTGTCAGAGGAGCAGGTATGACAGCCGCGCGGGTGACACCAGGCCTAGGCACTCGGGTGCTTCACTCCACTAGAGCACGCAGGCGACGGGCAAACTGGCAGAGGGCCTCGCAAAGGCCCCACTCCCCGCCTGGCTCTCGCCCTGCCATGGCCCGGGAAGCAGGCCAGGTTTGTGCCAGGCCTGCCGTGTCCAGGGGGAGGAAGGGCTCCGTGTTCTTTGCCTGTGTCTCTGTGGTGACAGCCAGGCGGAGGGCCATGGCCCGCCGTGCTGTTCTCCAAAGCCCAACACCTTGGCTGGCACCTCTGCCAGCACCGGCCACCACAGAGGTGAGTTTCCAGGGCGACTGGTGCCTCTGCCAGGGAGAGGCTGGGTGGGTCACCGCCGGGGCTCCAGGCGTGGGAGTTGGTTGCCTAGGACTCCCCTCTTGCCCGCCAGAACTGGTTGAGGGAGTTTGTCTGGAACTTCAGGGGAGTCTTCCTCTCCCATCTCGGGTATGAGAGAGAAGACTGGGGGTCCGCTTTGCTGCTGGTGCCTGTGTGTGCCCACTGTGGCCTCACCAGCTGCCCCCAGCCCCAAGGGCCGGACCAGGGTGGCTGTGGGCTGTCATGGCAGCCCTGTCCGGAGGGTGATTCTTGGATTACCAGGGACTTCTGTGCACTGCTTCCTTGTCTGCTGTCCTGAGAAGCCTGAGAGCTTGGTGCTATGATGGTTACTGTCCCCATTTCATTGATGGAGAAACTGAGGCCCCAGGAGGTAAAATTTAGACTAGGAAGACACAGAGCAGGTGCTGGAACCGGAACCTGTGCTCCAGGTCTCAAAAGAGTTCCCCAAACCCACAGGAAAGAATGGCCCCTTGGGGCTGGCTCATCCCAGAGCCCCCTGTGCTGTGACATTTCCAGCTGGCACTTTGTGGAGAGTTTCTAAGGAGTCCAGGGGCTAGGCTGGCAGCTGACCACCCTCCAGGAGGGGAGATAATGGATGCTCGGGCACCTCAGGGTGTGATATGCCCCACCCATCACGGTTGTGGGATAGACGTCAATGCCTCCTAGATCAGGGCCGCTAGGCTTGGGGACAGGTACTAGGCTGAGACTGGGGTACCTGTTGGGCCTTTGGTCCCTTCCTCAGCCAGGTGTGCCCCGTGCCCCCCAGCCCCACTGCCACTGTCTCCCCTCGCCTCCGTCTGCCTGCAGCCTCCCTCTCCCGCTGTCATCCTCGGGCTCACTTTTGGGTCTTGGGATCAGTTTCCATCTGTGTGTCCCCCTCGGCCTCTTCCTCTCTCCTCTGCTGTCCCCCATGTCAGTCTGTCACATGTTGAATTGGTGGCCCCGCGTGGGTGTCAGGCACCAAGCCCTGCAGGAGTGGAGGACAGTTGCCGGAGCCCCCCCACGGTTTGCAGCCCATGGATGCTTTCATCACGTTTGCTCCTCTGCGTGCCTCCCCGTCAATATCCCGGGGCTGTACCCATTTCCAGGGGATGACAGCTGGACCCTCTGGCTAGCCCCAGGCTGGTCCAGAGCCCTCTGCAACCCCATCCAGGCCCATTCCCACCGCTCCAGGAGTCGGCAATCTTGTTTCGGTTGTGCTGGGACAGCAGTGCCCTGTGAGGGCAGAGGGTTGGGATGATGATGGTGCCACACCTGCCACCTGGCGTGGCCTCCTGGAGATTTCAGCACTTCGCTGCTTCACGTCTCACCTCCTGACCAGCTCTGACTTCAGCCTCCAGCCTATGGGGACCCCTGAATCCTGGGGGCAGGAGGAGGAGGAGGCAGAAGCCACCAGAGGCTGCCAGGAACCCAGAAGAGGAGGTGGGGCTAAGCCAGGCCTGCCCGCTGTGCTGGGAGTTCCCACGCATGGCCCAGCTGCGTCACCTCCTGCCAAGGTGTGTGCTCACCCACCCACAGAGGGCCACCCCAGGACCTAGGCAGGCTAGGAATGGTGACGTCAGTGTTGGGAAATGACCAAGGAGCGTGTCCAGGCCTCACCCTTTTCATGTCCTCCCCAGGCTCTAAATATAGATCACAAGAGACAGAAATGGGTGACCAACACCTGCCCAGCAGGAGGTGACAGGTTTTCCACCATGGCCTGACCTGAGTCTGGGTACCTGGCTGTCGCTCCTCCCAGCCTTGGCCAAGCCCAGGTTGGAAAAGGTGATGGCCAAAGGTCATTGTCACCCATACGCTGCCTTGTCCCCAGTTCCTGCTCTGAACTGCTGTGTGCCTGGGAGTCCCCAGAACTGTACCCCAGGCCCAAACCCCATTCCCTGGAGCCCTGCGTAAAAGCAGGCCTGGGTCCCGACTTGAAGGTCCACAGGGGCAGCTTTTATGGTCCACCTCTCATGTGCCGGCCAAGGAGCGGGTGGAAGGAGGGAGGCACCAGCCAGACAGAAGGGGCAGTGTGAAGCCGGAGCTGCAGCAGTTCTGCCGAGAGGGACCCTGGCGGTGGGAGCTGGGGCCACACTGAGCCAGTGGTCTTGCCTGAGGGCAGCGGGGAGCTTTGAGGGAACAAGACCCCACTGGCTGTGGTGTCTGGGGAACCAAAGGTGGTGTGGGAGCAGGGAGAAGAGGGTCCACAGGAACTTGCTGAGACGCCTTTCCCTGAACCGAGACAGCTGCTCAGGGGCTGGGGAACCATGTAAGATGCCCAGCGAGTCTCTCCTCGCTTGTCTGCCTGCTGTCTCCCTCTCCTGCTGTCCCTCTCTGTGGTCCCCTGGGCTCACTTTTGGGTCTTGGGCTAAGTTTCCATCTGTGTATCCCCCTCTGCCTCTTCCTCCTCTGCTTCCCTCCACTTTGGGCTGTCACACGGTGAATTGATGGCCCCTCCAGGGTGGCGGTGACTCCCTGGGGCATTGAGCACTGAGCACTGCGGGAGTTGTTGTCAGAGCTATCCCTGGCTGAGGGCTGCAGGGTGGTGGGGGGTTGGGACGGAGCACATGCCTGGCTCCAGGGGGCAGCCACAGCCAGCTTCCGACCAGCCTCTGGTGGCCCTCGGGAACACAGCCCCGGTGTGGTCAGGTCAGCCAGAGTTACAGGAGAAGTGGGAAATGTGGGTTTTTATATGAAGTCACCTGACCTTATACTGTTGGCTTACATTTTGAAAACACTTCATAAGCCAAACAAAACACACGTGTGGGCGGGATCTGGCTGCCAGCTGTCAGTTCACAGCCTGCCTTTGCAAGTTCCTCTGCAAGTAGCGTCCCGACTTCCGAAAGATCTGTGCAGCTGTGTTCTCTGGGGGCTTGTGGGGGTAGCCCCCAAGGAAAGGCAGGTGCACGTCCCAGGGGGAGGTTGGGAACCTGAGAAGGCTAGGTGGGGGGTGGGAAGCGTGAGCTGGGGCAGGATGGAGGAAGGGACCGACGCCGGTTCCTAAGAACCCCTGATTTCCGAGGGGTGCTTTGTGCTCTGGAGAGTCCTTAGTTCCTCCCAGCAGATGTTCCAACAGCCAAGCACAGGGTGTTATTGGCCAAGAGCCTCAAACCCACCCAGCTTCCCTGGAACTGCCCCCAGCCGCCTCTGACCGCCCCATCTGGGCATCAGGACTCGGTTTCCAGCTGCCCACTGCCTTGGTCCCCAGAGCAGCCTCTTTGGTTGTAAAGATGCCATGAGTGACCTCTGTGCACACAGAGAGTAACACAGGAAATGGTGAGCCTGGCCAGGTGTTGCTGCCTGGGGTCAGAAGTTTGTAGCCCTCTCTGGAGGAGTGCTAGGAACCTCAGAGGCATCAGAGGGTGAGTCTCAAGCTGTGTCCTTTTTCTTCTCTTTTTTTTTGAGATGGAGTTTTGCTCTGTTACCCAGGCTGGAGTGCAGTGGCACAACCTTGGCTCACTACAACCTCCACCTCCCTGGTGCAAGCGATTCGCCAGCCTCCTGAGTAGCTGGGATTACAGGCACACACCACCATGCCAGGCTAAATTTTTTGGATTTTTAGTAGAGACAGGGTTTCACCATGTTGGCCAGTCTGGTCTCGAACTCCTGACCTCAAGTGATCCACCCTCCAGGGCCTCCCAAAGTGCTGGGATTACAGGTGTGAGCCACTGCACCCAGCCATTTTTCTTCTTATAACTTTTATTATGGATAATTCCAAATAGACACAAAAGTAGAGAAAATGGCATAAAGATCCCCAGCTTTCTCAACTGTCAGTGCAGGGCTGCTCTTACTCCCCTCTCACTGTCCTACTCCCTGCCCGCCCCTGGAGATGTTCACATGAATCCCAGGCATGTCCTGCATCCACTGATGGCCCAAGATGTCACTCCACTAGTGACCGCAATACCATTCTCACACCTAAAAAGATGTCTAATGTCATCAAATATGCAGCAGTGTTCAGACAATCCACGTGTCTTGTAGTTTTCTGTTGTTGTTTTTTTGAGACAGAGTCTTGCTCTGTTGCCCAGGCTGGAGTGCAATGGCACAGTCTTGGCTCACTGTAACCTCTGCCTCCTGGGTTCAAGCGATTCTCCTGCCTCAGCCTCCTGAGTAGCTGGGATTAGAGGCATGTGCCACCACGCTTGGCTAGTTTTTGTATTTTTAGTAGAGACGGGGTTTCACCATGTTGGCCAGGCTGGTCTCGAACACCTGACCTCGTGATCCACCTGCCTCGGCCTCCCAGAGTGCTGGGATTACAGGCGGTCAGCCACTGTGCCCGGCCCAGTTGGTTTTTTTTAAAACAGTTGTCTTGTTGACATCATGATCCAAAATCCACACATTGCATTTCATAGATGTCTTTTATCCTTCTTTTAATCTATAGTTTCCTCTTTCTTTTTCCTCTGAAATGTATTTGTTGAAGAAACTGGGCTGTTTGTCCTGTAGAGGTTCCCACAGCCTGGATTTGTGGATTGTACCTTCTGGTGTGTTGAACATGTTCCTCTGTCCCCTGTAATCCTGCAAATGGTAGTTACATGCAGAAGCCTGCTTTGATTTGGGTTTCGGTTTTAGGAGAACATTGTGAGTGACGCTGTGTTTTTCCACTGATGAACCGTGCTGTCCCAGGATGGCCTTGCCCTTGGCTGGGGTGTCCCCACTGCTTGCAGTAGGCACAGGAGGCCTCAGGAGAGGGCCTGGCATGCAGGAGGCATCCAGTGAATGCCAACCCCAGTTGCTAACCATGTGGGGCAGAGTCTCAGGCCCAGCCGATCTGGGGGCTTTGGGCACCACATCCTGTGCAGGGAGCTTAACCTATGCTTTAATTAGGGATGTGTGTGTCTCTGTCTCTGTATGTCTCTGTGTCTGTGTATGTCTCTGTGTGTGTCTCTATCTCTGTGTGTGTGTGCCTGTGTGTGTGTCTGAGTCTCTGTGTCTGTGTGTCTGTGTGTGCATCTCTGTGTGTCTTTGTGTGTCTGCCTCTATGTCTGTGTGTGTGTCTCATGTGCAGCTAGAGCAGTGATCAGGCTTCCCAGGAGTTGGAAGGAGTCCCAAAGGTGGGTGAACAAGGTAGGAAGAGGAACTTTGTAAAAACAGACACTGGCCATAGGGACTGGCTAAGTAATGCACTCTCCTGCTTCAGCGCCTGTAGATGATAGTCAGGTGGAAGGGAGCCAGGCCAGCCCCGCTGGGGGGTTTAATGTGATGAATTCTTTACTCTTCACCTCTCCAGGGTCCTTGGGGCCACCCCTCACCTCAAGCACCCGGGACCATCAAGGCCAGAATAGTGATGACTCCTCTGTGTCCTCATGAGTCATTTGTCCTGGGCTGTAAAACAGGCAGGCGCTTCTTGCTCTAGGCGCATCACTCAGAGAAGGAGATAAAGAGAGCAGAGGAGATAAAGTCAGTCGCCGGCAGCTTCTGGACTTTCAGTTCCTGGAGGTATTGGGAGCTTGGCCTTAGGAGAAAGGAATGGGAGGAGGAGCTTAGGGCCAGAGTGCAGTGTCCAGGTCACCTCTTTGTGGCCCTGTGGGGACCTCCTGCCTCTAAATGTGCCTCACCCACATCACCCTCCCTGGCCGAAGGGCTTGGAAGCTTTCTAAACAGCCTCTAGGGATCTCCATCTCAAACCAAATCTACCCATCTTGCTTCTTAAAAAAACAAAAACAGAAACAAAAACAAAAAACAGGCTGGTTGCAGTGCTCACGCCTATAATCCCAGCACTTTGGGAGGGATCACTTGAGGCCAGAAGTTCAAGACCAGGCTGGCCAACATGGGGAAACCCTGTCTCTACTAAAAATACAAAACTAGCCAGGGATGGTGGTGGGTGCCTGTAACCCCAGCTACTCGGGAGGCTGAGGCAGGACAGTGGCTTGAACCTGGGAGGCAGAGGCTGCAGTGAGCCAAGGTCGAACTACTGCACTCCAGCCTGGGCGACAGAGTGAGACTCTGTCTCAAAAACAAAAACAGCATTTATCACATGCACCTGATTATTACAATACTGATTTTAGAAATTAGAGATTCAGATAAGTAAAATGAAAACAAGTATAGCTTCCACCCAGCTGTAACTTACCACCATGATTTTTGTGAAGCGGGCCCTTCTAGTTGTGTGCATGTGGCGGTCTGGTTCTGAAAGGGTGATCTGCTGCCTGGCTGCCTCACTCCAGTCACAGTGGAAGCATTTTCCATGGGTGTCTGAGGCTTGGCACTTGGGAAGGGGGCAAGATGTGCTCTTGTAATGTGCTGTCTGGTCCCGCCCTCTCAATTTACAGATGGAGAAACTGAGGCCCAATGAATGGTATGGACCAGACCTAGAAAGGTTGGCATGGCCAGGGCTGCTGGCAGCGATTGCTGGCCTCCATGAGAACTGAGGGCTGAGGCTGGGGCGGGCCCAGCAGTGGGTGAGGCATGAGGAAGGGTCCCATTCATTCATCCATTCTTCTGGCCCTGCTGTTAAGCCCCAAGCTCTTTCTTCCTCACTGGTTTCCAGAAAACAGTAGTTGAGGCTCTCCCTGTCCTTGCTTCCCCTTCACCCCAGCAGCCTCACTTCCACCCTGAGACCAGGAATGTCCAAGCGACAAGCAGCCCCAGCTGAGAGGCCCAGCAGCCAGGTGCTCTGCCCGGCTTTGTCATTCTTGACCCCTCCCTCCCGGTCAGGTGCCTCTCAGCCCCAGCCTTGGTGCCTCTGCTCTCCCGCGCCTCCCTCGCTGCTGCTCCTCTGCCTCCTCTCAGCCCGGCCCTCCTCTGAGGGTATCTGTAAGGCTGAAAGGGGATAGTGTGCAGCTTGGCCCCCAAAATGATAGGGCCCCACTCTCTGACCCTTTCCCGCACTGCACACACAGCCCCACACTCAGGGTTTCCAATTGCACTGACGTGGTCACTGAGCACATGATCAGCCTCTCCAAACTCTGCATGAGCCCGTAGCCAGGTGCAGGCACCGAGTGCTTTATGTCAATTACGTAATGACATCCTCTCAGCAACTTTTTGAGGAAGTCATTTTTACTACCCAGATTTTCCAGATGAAGAAACTGAGTGAGGCTGAGAGGGGTTAAGCAACCTGTGGAAGGCCATACAGCTGGGGAGACGCTTCGCTGAAGCTGACTCCAGGACGGCTTCCCTACACATCATCAGCACGTACACACTGCAGCCCTACACAACACACGCACTGCAGCAGTGTGACACGCACACAGTGCCTAACCCGGGTACCCACGGCCCCACGACACACGTGACTCCTGTCCTCCGGGAGACGCAGCCCACGCGCGTCCCTCGGCCTCTCCGGCCCCGCCCTCTTTTCTCAGACCCCGCCCTTCCACGCTCCCGGCCCCGCCCCGGGTCTGACCTCGGCGGGGACGGGGCCTCGGGCGCGCGCGCGCACGCACGCGCACGCACACACACGCGTCCCCCGGCCTCTCCGGCCCCGCCCCTGGCCCCGCCCCCGTCACCCTCCGGCCCCACCCCCAGCCTGACATCAGCAGGGGCAGGGCCGCGGGCTCAGATCGGAGGCTAAGCAGAGCCGCGCTGGCCGCGCCACCGCCCCCGCCGCGCGCCGGGCCGGCCCCGCGCCCGCGCCGCCCCGGGTCCCGCGGCCCGGCTCCCGCCGCGGGCCTTCCATGGTGCAGCGCATGTGGGCCGACGCGGCCGGGCCTGCCGGCGGCTTCGAGCCGCTGTTTCCGGGCTCCCGGCGGAGCCGCAGCGTGTGGGACGCCGTGCGCCTGGAGGTGGGCGTCCCCGACAGCTGCCCGGTGGTGCTGCACAGCTTCACGCAGCTCGACCCCGACCTGCCGCGCCCGGAGGTGGGTGAACTGGGAGTGGCTCGGCGGGGGGCGCATCGGTGCCTCCACACCCGCGGCAGGGCTGGGCGGGCCGGGCGATCCCAGCGGGCCGCCTCCCTCCTCTCTCCATAGGTCGGGGTCGGGGCCTTCTGCAGAAATCAGCCAGCAGGGTGAGCAGGGGGCTGCCGCCGCCGCGCCCGATCCAACAGTAGGGGCCACTGCTAGGGTTTTGCCCTCCTCAGTACTGTCCCAGGGCCTGTCACCGAGCCCCCGCAGCCCAGGTGGACCTTTTCCTGCAGCACTGCTACTGTTTACCTCCGTGGCCTGTGCCTTATTTCACTCAGTCGCCAGCCGAGGGCCTGCACCGCACCGTTGGTCTTTACTATGCAGGAGTCGATCAAGTGGTCGGGGAGGCAAAATCCTAGAATCCTCAGAGGTGACTGGGACCATGTCGGCCTTCCAGACAGAGTCTACTTGGGGCAGATGTGGATCTGGTGACCAGGGACATCGGGGCTGTTCAGAGGCGGGGGTCCGGGGATGGGGCGGAGCAGCAGGCCTCCATCATGTGGGACCAGATGTCCTGGTGGTGATGGGAGGAGGGTGCTTAATTGGAAAGAGTGCTAGCACCCTGAATCTGTAAGGTTTGGGGAGGATTCGGAGAAGGGAGTGGTGTACCTGTGATGGGTGGAGGGGACGGTGACTGGGTGAGGGCTGGGGCTTGTTTCTCGTGTGCCCTGGGCAGGGGGCCATGGGTCTCTGGGTGGTGCCATCTGCCTCGCTCCTGACTGCTCCTGACTGCACAGCAGAAGTAGTGGAACCCAGAGCACCCCCTCACCCTGCTCTGCCTGGGCACAGGGCCTGCAGAGGCCAGCCCTGGGCTGGGGGCTCAGGGCCCATGAGAGCGCCGGCCGGGCTGCATCCTTAACAGTGACGGTTCCGAGCCCCGTGCTGCGTCGTGTCCGCCTAGTGCATCTCCAGTCCCTTTGTGGCTTTAGACTGTGGCGCGTTGTGATTGTTAGCCTGAGTCTCATGCCTCTTGGTGTCCCCATACCTAGACAGGGCCTGGATGAGACATGTTTCTCCACCCAGTGTTGGAGAGAGCTCTTGGTGGGGGAACACCCCATGCCTGAGAGACCCTTTCCTCCTGAGCTTGGCAGATGGCCAGACCAGACGTGTTCCCCCAACCCTTATCTACCCGGGGCTCTGTTCCTCATTGGCGGCTGGAGAGGGACCCCTGGGAGGGTGGGGGTGGGAGGCTGAGGGCTGACACCAGCCCAGCGCTCATCTGGCTTTCATTATGTCTGGCAGCAGCTCGGGCTTTGTGTGCTGGGAGGGTCCGGCCAAGCACTCACAGGCGCCTAGCAGGTTCTCTCTCCCTCTGTCCATCTCGGTCCCTGAGGGACCAGGGAGAGGCAGAGCTGAGCCCCACCCCTGCCTGGGGGTCTTGCCTTCCCTCTCTCTGGCCTTGGTGCTCCTTGCCCAGCCTCAGCACTGAGGTCCAGCCCATGGCTATTTAGAAATCAAAGGGGAATCTTCTGGCTGGGTCAGGGAAACCAGGATCCTGGCAGGAGAGGAGGCCACTGCCGGAAACCGAACACAATGACCATTTACCGAAGGCCCAAGGGAGGGGGAGGGGAAGTCCCTGTCCCTCTTGCCAACACCCCCCCAATCCTGGGGCTGGTTTCCTGGTGGCTATGTGACCTGCCAGAGCTGACTCTGCACACTTGGTCCCTGTCTTCTGGAAACCACCGGACAGTTTCTGCTTCCCCCGCGCCCCCGTTTCCCTACCTAGCCTCCACCCGGTGCTTCCCTCTGGGCTGCCAGATGTCCTCACATCTGGGCTTCTGCTTATCTTCTCAATTCTAAGCCAAGCCACCACTGAGCCTGCTTGGCCTGCACAGTTCTTGCTTTCTGGAGGTTGCCTGACCCCTTGCTCTGGACAGGTTGTGGCTTCAGCCAGGCCAAAGGTGCAGGTTGCAGGCCACCACCTAATTTCCTCTGGCTTAGACCATCCTACAGAGCAGGTGCCAATACTACCTTCCAGGAAGCTAGGGGGTCAGAGAAGGGAAGTCTCTGACCTAAACACCCGTGCGGCCAACAGGGGCTGCAGCCAAGATTTGAGCATGGGCTGTGTTCTCTGTGGCACCTACTATGTGCAGGCACCGTCAGGAATCGGAGAAGGCCAGGGCAGTACTCACTGTCAAGGGCCAGGCAGCCCAGAAGCCCCGAGGTCAGGTGAGCGGTAGGGAAGCTTATGGTTCAGAGGAAGGCAAAAGTGCTTTGGGCCACAGGATGCTGGGGAGAGCTGCCAGGAGGAAGCAGGCCTAGAGCTGGACCCTGAAGCTTTAAAATAATAGCTAATAGGAGCCGGCATGTTTTGGGAAGGTCCTAGACTAAGTAATTTGCATCACCTCCTTTTGGGGTCAAGATTGTTAAGAGCCCACTAGACAGATGAAACCAGAGGCAACAGAGGTTAGATTGCACAGAGTGACCAAGCATCAGTGGCAGAGGCAGGATTCTGACCCAAAGACACGTTTCTCCGCCCAGTGTTGGGGAGAGCTCTTGATTGGGGAACACCCCATGCCTGAGAGACCCGTTCCTCCTGATCTTGGCAGATGGCCAAACCAGATGTGTTCTCCCCCAACCCTCATCTACCTGGGGCTCTGTTTTTCATTGGCGGCTGGAGAGGGACCCCTGGGAGGATGGGGGTAGGAGGCTGAGGGCAGTTGCAGGTGGGTAGGAGTGAAGGCGGCTTCTCTGTATTCACAGGGAGCACCTCCCTTCGGCCTCCCACGCCCTCCCACTCTCTGATCTCTTGACCACACTGTGTGCAGGTCTTTAGTTTAATCCCCAGGGTTCATGAGTACTTTCGACACTGAAGACCCCAGGGCAAGGGGCCTGTCCCCGTGTGGGCATGTGTGCCTGTGTGCACGTGTGCAGACTGTGGTCTTCCAGGAGAGCTTCCTAGGTGACTGCAAAGCGGCAGCCCCCAAGACCTTCAGGTTCCCCTCTTGCTCTACTCCTAGGGAGGGTCCCCCAGGAGAAGAGGGGGAGCAGGCTGGCTGGTCCTGGGTCTTTGTTCCTTCTCCAGGTGGGGGATGCTCAGGCATGCTGGCCTGTTTCCCAGGAGGCTCAGGAATGGCCCTGAGAGATGTTATGCTGCTCGCTGGCAGGGCTGGGGTCTGATTCTTAACCTGGAAATTGGATAATTCCAGGCCCGGTCTGCGTTGCCAGTGAGAGAAGATTGGGGAGATTTATCGCTGGCCCTGTGCGGGCAAGCTCTGAAGGAGTCAGTGGGGTGGTTTCAGGAAGCTGCGCCCAGGCAGTCGACAGCTAGTTCCCAAGGGTTGCTGGCCAGCCGCCCACATGGTGTGGTACCACCATGCTGTGGCCACCCTGTGCCAGCGTTGGACTTCCAGCCTTGCAGGCCCAGAATCGCCGCATTCCCAGATATGCAGCACCAGCAGGGCGATGCTCCCCATTTGATTCTCAAGGGGCAGACACTGAAGCCTGCAGCCTCGCCCAGAACAAATTGAGCTTTGAGCAGACCCAATTCTCCCAGTTCCGAACACCTTGGCTGCCCACAGGCCAGGGAGGAAGTGGGATGGCAGCCCAATCATTGCTTGGCAAGCAGAGCAGGGCACCTGCGTTGGAGGGTTGTGGCGTCTTCTGCCATGGGGAGCTTGCATGCTTTGGCAGCCTCCCCTGCAGTCATTCCTGGGGCCTTTTGTCCATGTCAACCAAGGGGTAGGGAGCCTGGGCTCTGGAGGGAAGAGAGCTGTGCTGGGATGCCAGCTCAGCCCCCTGGCAGCTGTAGATGTGCTCCTGTTCTGAGCCTCAGTTTCCTCATCTGTAAAATGGACATGATGCCAGCTCCTCCTCGTAGGGTTCTGGTGAGGACCGAGTGAGACAGGAGGCCTGAGGAGCAGCCTGCCTAGTGCCTGGCACAGTGGACAGGTGGCAGCTGCCACAATGAGGTCTTCTGATGAGGTGCCAGGGGAGTGGCCTGAGCCTTCCAAGTGCCCTGGGCTCCTGGGGCATGTCACCTGGCACCTTCAGCATGGTGCTTCCCTGGCCTGGCATCTCGCAGGCCTTTTGCCCAGGGCACGTCCACAGACCTCTCGGAGATGCAGGTGCTGGAGAGCTGGCCCTGCCACTCTCCCCACCGAACTTGCTGTGTTACCTGAGGAAGTCCTTCCTGTCTCTGGCCCCTCCTCTACATCTGTGCCATGAGCGACTGTACTCTGCTCCAAGCCTGGGGCCGTGGCAGAGACAGCGCCAGGCCTGGGTGGGTCCCAACGGGCCAGGGTTCAAATCCCTGTCCTGGCTCCTGACCTGGGCGAGTTCTTGCCAGGCTGCTTCCTTATCCATCAGGCAGGGCGTTAGGAGGATTAAACGTCATGGGTCTGCAAAGGGGCTTACTCCCAGGAGGTCCCTGCACGTGCTGGGTGCTGTGGCTGGTTAAAGTTGGGGCTGGACGTTGAACTGGCCCTGCCCTGCACCCCCTTGGGACCAGCCCACCTTCCTCCTCAGCTGCCACCAGCCACGCCCCTCCCGGGCCTGGCCCTGTGTTTACCTGTCAGGGGCTGGGTGTAGACAGGGACCTCAGATGCACGAGGCTTGCGGCTGACCTGGAGGGCTGGGTCTCCCCTCTCCTGCTTGAGGTACGATTTTCCCATCAGTGAGTAGCAAGGCGCAGGCTGGCAGGGAGGGTTTTTGGAGAGATGGGCCAGCCTTTGAGGGGCTCAGCACAGGCTGGTTCCCAGCCTCCACTTTGTGGGCCAGGGAGCTCCCTGGGGGCTAGGCACCTCGTGTCAGCCCCATCCGAGGCCACCTCTGTGGGCTGCAGTGCCCAGGACCAGGGGTGTGGCCCACCCACACCCAGGGCTGGCCTCCTATCATCCTGGGGCCTTGTCCATGCCTGAGGATCAGGGTTGGGTCCACCCACCCAGAGCTGGAGGGCAGGCCCGAGGGCAGGCAGGTCATGGACTGCATTCTGCCTCCCTTGGTTGGATTCGTGGTCTGAGAGGAACCAGGACATGGACTTGAGAAGTCCTAGGCTGTCACCTCAGCCTGCACACGCTGCACTTGCTCCCCTCTCCGGGCCTGGGTCCCACTTCTATAGGATGGAGAAGGTGCACAGCAGTGTGAGCCCTGCGCTGCCCCGGAGCCTGGGCTCTGCAGAGCGCGAGCAGCCTTGTGATGCAGGTCACGTTTGGCTTCTGTATTGGAGCTGAAAGCTCAAGTCAGAAAGCTGCTCCCGCCCACCGGGTTTCAGAGTGACTCAGCCCCTCTTCACAGTGCCCGTGGGCCAGGTCCCTGAGCCTCAGGCAGGTCTCAGACAAGTTCCCCTCAGGTTTCTACCGCCCAGTGTCCATCTCTGGCCCTGGGGGCTGTGGTGTCAGTGTTTCCCAGTGCCACCCCATGCAGTGTCAGCCACCAAGCTGCATGCGTTCTCTCTTGACCCCCACTGTTGCCTGTGAGAGCTGTTGCTGTCCTCCCCAGCTCACACACCAAGGCCAAGGGCTGAGGGGCTGGGCAGAGCTGGGAGCTGGACCCTTGAGAGACGGTGAACTGCCGTGTGGTGGGCCAGAACTGTAGGGGGCTGGCAAGCGCCCCGGGTGACCTCTGCTGACTGGGACCTGAGCAGCAGCTCGGAGGGGTGTGGGAGATACCCCAGGACCACCTCACGCACATGGAGGCTCTTTCCATGCACATGGCCAGGGAGGGCTGGGGCGGAGTAGCGCATGGTTCAGGACTGCTGGGCTCCTCACTCTACTTCAGCCCTCAGCCAGGTCTCCTTGGGAGGGGCCCTCGAATTCCCGGAGCCATCCCCGGGGGCGGGCGGGGGCACTAGTTATGATTTCCGAGGAAAGGTGTTTGAGTCCAGAGTGGCACCAGAGGGCGGATGCTGGGGGGAGGTGCCATCGGCCTTGGTGCGGCAGACCCCGTGGGACACCTCAAGACCCTCACTATTCTACCCAGAGGGAGTCTGGGCTGGGCCTGTGGCTTCCTCCATCAGCCAGGGACACGGCATCCTGCTGGCCTGTCACTCTGAGAAGGCTGATCAGGTGACACACTAGACGCCACCCAGGCCCTTTTCCCCCTCCTTATCTTCAGGGCTCTGGGCTGTGTCCCTGGGGACACTGGGGTGTGGGGGCCCCTGCTCACCAGGGACCCTGTGCCTCCATACCACCCTCACTGCACTGACCTAAATGTTAGAAGGCCAGGCCGTGTGTTCACAGGCACAGCTGCCGACTGGGTCCCAGAGCTCAGGGACATCAGCATGCCTGCTGGGGGTGGGACGGGCGGGAGTGTCCTGAGGACACAGCCAGGCACGTGGCATTCTCTTCTCCTCCCAGCAGTCAGCTCAGAGCGGCTGCCGGACGCCTGCCCTCGGGGGAAGGCGTTTTCTCTGCATCAGCTGTTTACTAGGCCGGTCCTACTCCTCCTTGGAGCTCCCAGCCAGAGCACTGCCCAGATGGGCTGTCTGCTCTGCTAACAGTGTGACCCAGGGTGGCTCGTGGGTGCTGGAGCCCTGCCTTTCCTGCTGCAGAGGGTCCTGGGGCAGTGGCCAGGGCTGTCGGCTGCTTGCTTTCTATGTCCTGTGAGGGGGTCAGAGCAAGAGATAGAGGCCCCACTCTGCTTTGCGTGCAGACCCCAGGAGAGCTCGCTCTGGAGCCTGCACCTCCACCATCTTAGCAGTGTAAATGGTGCCTGTGCTCCACATAGCTGTATGGTCTGGTTCCATGCCTGCTGCTGCGACGGGACACAGAGGACAGGCCAGCTCCACGCAGGCTAGAGCGCCTCCCTGACTGTGACAGGGTGGCAGCTCCCTCACCCCAAGCATGCGTGGCTCTCAGCATTGTGCCTGCATCCCTCCCCACCACCCGTCTGGCAGAAGAGGGCCCCCAGGATAAGGGAGGGTGCAGGGATGTCACATGACACCAAGCAGGGCTGGGCCAGCTGCTAGGCCACCTCACAGAAGAGCTGGTGAGAAGAGCTGCTAGGCCACCAGCTCACAGAAGAGGCCACCTGGCTTCAGCCCCTCCTGGGGCTTGACCTGGCCGGGGACACCTCTGTCCAGCAGGCACTGATGGTGCGCCACCAGGACCTGGGTGCTGTGCCAGGCTCCCCAAGGGTTAATGTCCAATCCTCTGTGGCGGGCTTGTCCTGCACGAGACCTCAGAGCCTCCGCCAGTGACTCGGGCACTCAGGATACTGTCTGCCTCCCAGCTGGTCCAGATGTGGCTAAAATCCCCGAGAGAGACCAACCCTCCCAGTTGAGCCAGCGGCCTTCGCAGGAGGCAGTCTGGGACCCAAGGCAGCCAGGGTGGCCGGGTACCCGGGTCACTGTAACCTTTAATGCTTTTCTTCTCTGAGGGATGATTTTCTAGGCAGGGGAGAGATGTGTGATTCACGAAAAGGGGAGGTGAGCATATGTCTGTCTTCCTGTCAGTGGAAGGGCCGGACCTCCCCTGGTGTGGGCTGTTTGTGGGTGTGAGTGTGCCTGTGGGTTCCCTGCTAACTTCCAAGAAATAGGCTGGCCCTCCGTCCAGAGGCAGTGGCAGTCAGGAGCCCAGCATGACACCTGCAGCCTTCCTGTTGGTATGAAGCCCAGAGTGGGAGGGTGACCTCGGGTCAGAGGACGTGCACCTCCAGGATGGCTCCCGGGCCTCCAAGGGTGGGCAGGAGGCAGGCAGCCAGGGTCCTGTCCACAGCATGCTAGACAGTCTGCCTGGCTCCTGCCGGGGCTGAGGGAAAGGCCCGAGTCAGCACTGTCTCTCAGCTCCACACCCACCCGGGTTGGGGCACTGCCTGTGGGTTAATGACTCTGGGCCAGGCCAGTGCCTCCCAGCTCCTTCCTAAACCCTCAAAGGTTGGTGTCCTTACCCCCCACCCTGGCTCCTCTTCCTCTGCAAGCTCATCCTGTCCCTGGAGAGAGCAGGTGGCACAGGGGGCTGTCAGGTCGGGAGTCATTGCGGCTAAGTGACCGAGGCCAGCCTGCCAGGTCGGGGGAGTCTTTGTGTCCTAGGACGAGGGCCTTTCCTGACTGCCCGGGGCCACATGCTCCCTTCCTGTTCCAGCCCAGGCCTGTGGTTTGCAGCTCTGTGGAACCCCAGCATTTGCCTGGATACTGGCACCGTCACCTCTCATACCGCCCCCTCACGTGATGACGGTCGGGGAACTGGGAACTCCCATTGCCCAAGCAGGCATGAGGGCATGAATGAGCAGACGGGAAGGAAGCAGCTGGGCTGTGGCCGTCGGGGGTGCCCCACACTGGGCCCGGACCTGTGCTGCTGATGCACCAGGGCTGGGCCCGGAGGAGCTGGCCACTGCTGCGGGGTCAGCCGGGGCCCCCCAGCCTGGGCAGAGGAGGGGTGAGTGTGAGGACGGCCATGGGCCTCAGGCCCTGGAGATGTGGGGGGACTTTCTCTTGGGGCACAGCTGCCCGGATCAGTCAGCTGTGTCAGAGCCCTGGGATCCCCACCTCACCACTTACCTGTGGTAGCATGACCTTGGAGACGGTTGCTCCGCTCCCAGCCTCTATTTACCCATCTGTGAAATGGCTGAACAACAGTCCCCACCATGGAAGGGGATGGCTTGAGAGCGGGCCAGTCCTGGGCAGGAGCCGGAGCCAGTTAATAGGGGATTAGAAGCCTGGTAGACCCATCTTGTTCACGTCCCAGGCCATGGCTAGCTGGGTCGGGGACGTGGCCTGCCTTGACAGTGGCCTTCTGCGCCCATATTAAGCCCAGGCCCTCGGGCCGTGATCTCCTTTCACCCTGGGCTGTGGGTCTGTGCGGCCCCCAGTCTGTGATCTGGGGAACAGGCTACAGAGGGCCATCCCCCACTGCACGGTGGCCAGGCAGGCCCCTGACGTCCCCGCGCCTGGCTGCCGGGCACTGTCTTCACAGAGCTCCACGCAGGAGATCGGTGAGGAGCTGATCAACGGAGTCATCTACTCCATCTCCCTGCGCAAGGTGCAGCTGCACCACGGAGCCAACAAGGGCCAGCGCTGGCTCGGGGTGAGTGCGCTCCAGGTCTCCACCATGAGACCAACTGGGAATCCCTCCCAGGACTTTGCCTCATAAGGGCCCCACAGTTCTGATCCTAAAGGAAACAGCCCTCACTCTCTTCCGGACTCCCACTGCCCAGCCCAGGCTTGGTCAGGTTTTCTGCAGCAAGTTTTCCCATTTTTTTGGTTTTCTTTTTTGAGACAGAGTTTCACTCTTGTCACCCAGGCCGGAGTGCAATGGTACATTCTAGGCTCACTGCAACCTCTGCCTCCCAGGTTCAAGCGATTGTCCTGCCTCAGCCTTCCAAGTAGCTGGGATTGCAGGCATGCGCCACCACATCCGGCTAATTATTGTATTTTTAGTAGAGACGGGGTTTCACCATGTTGGCCAGAATGGTCTCGATCTCTTGACCTCAGGTGATCCACCCACCTCGCCCTCCCAAAGTGCTGGGATTATAGGCGTGAGCCACGAGCCTGGCCAAGTTTTCCCATTTGATCTCCCCTCCCTGGGTGTGCAGCCATCAGCCTCACCACCCTCCATGCCTTCTCCCAGACTTGCACACCATCTGGAGTAGTGGGGTTGTCTTCACCAAGAGCAGCGCTTCAGACTGTTAGGTGTCTGCAAGTCACCCTCTCCCAGAACACATCCTTGGGCTTCCTCCAGGTTGAGAGCCGGGGCCTGACTCAGCCACGTAACATTCCAGAAGGGAGGCTGGAGCCACTGTAGCAGTTCAGCTTCTTGTGGCTGTGGGACCACCGTGATTCCTCTGAGGCCACTTCAACAGTGCCACGGGAGCCAGGTGCAGCAGCTCATGCCTATAATCCCAGCATTCTGAGAGACCAAGGCAGGAGGATCGCCTAAGGTCGGGAGTTTGAGACCAGCCTGGCCAACATGGTGAAACCCCGCCTCTACCAAATATACAAAAATTAGCTGGGTGTGGTGGCGCATGCCTGTAGTCCCAGCTACCTGGGAGGCTGATACGTGAGAATTGTTTGATCGCAGGGGGCAGAGGTTGCAGTGAGCTGAGATCCTGCCACTGCACTCTAGCCTGGGTGACAGAGCGAGACTCTGTCTCAAAAAAAAAAAAAAAAAAAAAAAATGGGGATGTTTTGTTAGAACTCTCAGATGACACTCCTCCCACAGGGCAGCTACCATTACTCAGCTAGCAGTGACCTGAAGGTGTTAGTATTTTAATCATTCCCGCACCTCAAATTCTAAGAATTTTTTCACTCTTTTAGAGACAAGGTCTCACTCTGTCACCCAGGCTGGCATGTGGAGGTATGATCGTAGCTGACAGCAGCCTTGACCTCCTGGGCACAAGTGATCCTCCCCACTCAGTTCTCCAAGTCTCTGGGACCATAGGCGTGCACTGCACCTGGCTAATTTTGTATTTTTTGTAGAAATGGGGTTTTGCCATGTTGCCCAGTCTGGTCTCAAACTCCTGGGCTCAAATGATTCGCCCACCTCAGGCTCCCAAAGTGCTGAGATGACAGGCATAATCTACCATGCCTGGCCCTGGCTAATTTTTTTTTTTTTTTTTTTTTTGAGATGGAGTTTCACTCTTGTTGCCCAGGCTGGGGTGCAATGGTGCGATCTCAGCTCACCACAACCTCTGCCTCCCAGGTTCAAGCGATACTCCTGCCTCAGCCTCCCGAGTAGCTGGGATTACAGGCACCTGCCACCACGTCCTGCTTATTTTGTATTTTTAGTCGAAATGGGGTTTCACCATGTTGGTCAGACTGTTCTCAAACTCCTAACCTCAGGTGATCCACCCGCCTCTGCCTTCCAAAGGGCTGGGATGACAGACATGAGCCACCGCTCCCGGCTCCCTGGCTAATTTTTAAATTTCATAATTTCTTGTAGAGGTGGGGGTCTCACTTTGTTGCCCAGGCTGGTCTCAAACTCCTGGCTTCAAGTGATGCTCCAACCTCGGCCTCCCAAAGTGCTGGGATTACTTCTTTGAGCCACCACACCTGGCTTGAAATTCTTTTAAAGCCGATAACCTTTTTCTGCCAGACACTCAGGCCTTCCTTTTGCCACATGCCACTGAGGGCTCGGGGTTCCATCTGAGCTCCAGGAGATTTATGTGCTGTCACTATCTGTCCCTCCTCAGTATGAGAATGAGTCGGCCCTGAACCTTTATGAGACTTGCAAGGTGCGGACCGTGAAGGCTGGCACACTGGAGAAGCTGGTAGAGCACCTGGTGCCCGCCTTCCAGGGCAGCGACCTCTCCTATGTCACCATCTTCCTGTGTACCTACAGAGCCTTCACCACCACCCAGCAGGTCCTGGACCTGCTGTTCAAAAGGTGAGCAGGGGCCACAGCGGCCCCCCACCCCCACCTGGCCGTGGGTCTTGGCAATGCTGCTTCACCTCTCTGAGCTTCGCTTTGCTCATACGAGAAGAAACTGGGTGCTGAGAGGACCTCATGGGGTTGTCAGGCCTGGGTGGGATGAGCTGTGGAAAGTGCTCTCCCACGCCTGGCCCTAGGGAATGGGCTGCTGGGCTGTGTTGCTTGTATTTATGATTTTCCTGTCCCCCGTGGGGAAGCTCTCTGCCCAAAGCCTCACTTGTATGTGGCCTTGGGCAAAGCAGTTTTCCCACTTGTCAAGGACATTCCAAATTCTATCTGGGGGCTGTTGGAGGGGCCCAAGGGCTGCTCAGCTGGGAAGGAGCTTGCTGGGGCTCATTCACTGAACAAGTAACTGTGTGCAGGCCCTTTTCTAGGCATTTAGTATAATTTGGTGAAAAAAAAGTCCCTGCCCTCCTGGGCCTCTGTTCTAATCGGAGAGTCAGACAGTAACACTAGACGTCGTAAGCAGGTACGGTAGATGTGACGCCCTCACGGCCTCCTCTAGATACGGATGCGTCCTCCCCTACTCCGATGAGGATGGTGGACCCCAGGACCAACTTAAAAAGTGAGTGAGCTTTGAGCCAAGAGGAAGGGACCCCGTCTCCACCGAATAGTGGGAGAGTGCATGGGGCCGGGGCTGGGGCCGGCTGGGCACAACCCTGGCTCCCACGCTTCTTGTGGTTCCCGCTGGAGGGCTGAGGTCTGGGGGCTTCACCTGCAGGAGGAAGGACAACCTAGAACTGTGGCTGGTCCCGGGGAGGCAGGGGCTCAGCGCAGCCCCCACGAGAACCTGTCCCACGATAGCCTCACCCCAGCGGGACTTGCCTCAGTATGCCCAGATCTGGGGGCCCAGGGCAGGAGGTGGGGTGAACCTCTGCTCTCACATTGCCTGGCCCCTCAATGAGTGCTCAGCAGGCAGACCGCACCCCACCCTCTGGGAGAACAGGATCAGTGGGAAGATGAGACCCACATGCAGCTCTCAGAGAATAAGGCAGCTCCCCAGCACTGAGCTTACATGTTGAGGTGCTGCAGAGACCTGCGGATGCCAGGTGGGAGGACAGATCCCTCATAGCATTTATGTTCCAGGGAGGAAGGGCCCAGTAGACATGCAGAGGAGTGTGTGGGGCTTCCCTGAAGGAGGGGAGAGGTGGTCGCTCCTGACCAGGGGCCTCCTTGGTTCTTGGCTTGGACAGCCAAGGGGGTTGGGCAGGGGTGGGTAGCTTCTGGATGGATAGGGGCCGGTGCAGTAGCCCAGCCTGGCTCAGGGGAGCCCAGGCCTCTGACTCTGCTGCCCGCCCACCTGTCCCCAGTGCCATCTCCTCCATCCTGGGCACCTGGCTGGACCAGTACTCAGAGGATTTCTGTCAACCCCCGGACTTCCCCTGCCTCAAGCAGCTGGTGGCCTACGTGCAGCTCAACATGCCAGGCTCAGACCTGGAGCGCCGTGCCCACCTCCTCCTGGCCCAGCTGGAGCACTCGGAACCCACAGAGGCGGAGCCTGAGGGTGAGGAGGCCTGGGGTGGGTGTCAGAGGGTGAATGAGTGGGTGGGGGGTACCGGGCCACACGAGGAGGCAGCTCCAGGGGCTAAAGCTGGGCCTGTGGCACAGGTGAGCCTCAGACCACCCAGGTGGGGACCACAGGTTGGGAGGCAGCCTGCTGTAGGTTTTGTGGGTTCGAGGGGAGAGGCTTCTCTGGAAGCCGGCTGTTCTGTCTTTAGAAAGGCTGGCATGTTGGTGAGATTTTCTCCTCTTGCAGCTCTGTCACCAGTGCCAGCTCTAAAACCAGCTCCAGAGCTAGAACCAGCTCTAGCACCAGCTCGAGCACCCAGCCCAGCCCCAGCCCCAGCGCCAGCACCAGCACCAGCTTCAGAGCTAAAGGTAGCTCCAGTCCCAGCTCAGGAGCTCCCACGGGCTCCAGCGCCAGCTCCAGAACTAGAACCAGCTCCAGAACAAGAGCCAGCGCCAGCACTGCCTGCAGAATGGGATCCAGCTCCCTCACAAACTCCAGAGCTGGAGCCAGCGCCGGCACCAGTCCCATCACCAGAGCCTTCCTGGCCTTCGCCTGTGGCTGCAGAGAACGGGCTGAGCGAGGAGAAGCCTCACGTCTTGGTGTTCCCTCCCGACCTGGTGGCAGAGCAGTTTACACTGATGGATGCGGTGAGCAGCTCCACTCGGCAGGGCAGGGGTGGGCCTGCCTTCCAGAGCTGATGTTCTAGTCAAATCCTAGGTCTGCTGTTCGAAACCAAGTAGTAACCAGGGCAAGTTTAACCCCCCAGCCTCAGTTTCCCTCTAGACAGTAGAGATGAGGTCACCCCTGTCCTCCATAGTGACTATGTAGGTTCAAGATGGAACAGACAGGAAGCTCAGCAGGCCTGGCCTGTGGGAGTGTAGGGTGCTCACCAAGGTGCACCCATGGGTCACCCCCATCTGCCTCAGCACTTATTAGGCACTTGATGTATCCTGGAGCCCATGGCAGACACTGGACAAAGTCCCTAGTTGTAGCGCCCACAGCAGATGTGCGTCTGGTTGGGAAACAGACTGAGGCATGTGGGGATGGGGGAAGAGGGGCGGCGGGGAGGAGGGGCGGCCAGGAGGGCAGTGCCATTTGGTTCGTGCAGGTGTGAGCTGCCTGTCGGCGCTAGGGCTTAGTGAGGATGCACGAGACAGTGCTCCTCTCGTTCCCACCAGCATTTTGTCCTGGGTCACTCATGTGCTGGGCACCCTGCATGGACACGGGACAAAACCCAGACACCCCCACAGGGCTCGAGCCACATCCTCAGCTTCCCGAGCGCCAGCCCAGACTGCTGTGGCAGGGCCAGGTAACACTCAGCCTCCTCCCCAGGAGCTGTTCAAGAAGGTGGTACCCTACCACTGCCTGGGCTCCATCTGGTCCCAGCGGGACAAGAAGGGCAAGGAGCACCTGGCGCCCACCATCCGCGCCACCGTCACCCAGTTCAACAGCGTGGCCAACTGCGTCATCACCACCTGCCTCGGGGACCGAAGCATGAAGGCCCCAGACAGGGCCAGGGTGGTGGAGCACTGGATCGAGGTGGCCAGGGTATGCCACGGGAGGGGCCTGGGCCCCCTCTTCGCTTTCATCTGTTCTCAGGTTGTGGTCTCTGCAGTCCAAGCCCCTGTATAGGCCGCAGGCTGCTCTTCCCAGGGGTATGCTCTCCTTGACTCTCCAGCTCATGCCTTTTTTAGGCTTTTACTTTGGGTTGGGCTAAAATCCTCCTGTCACCCCGGGTTGCAGCTGTGCCCTCTGGGAGCTCCCTGGGCATGTCACATTGTGAGGGGAGGCTCAGCCAAGGGGGACTGAGGCCAGGCCAGCTGGGAGCTCCAGCCCCACCTCATGTCTCCTGCTCTTCCTGCCCCAGGAGTGCCGGGTCCTCAAGAACTTCTCATCACTCTATGCCATCCTCTCTGCTCTGCAGAGTAACTCCATCCACCGTCTGAAGAAGACATGGGAAGAAGTTTCCAGGTAGGCATACCTCTGTAGGAGCTCCTGGTACACCGGGGACCTCCCACAAGGCCGGCATCGCCCCCTTAGTGAGTGAGACCATGGGAGGCCACAAACCCTGGGGCAAGGACCCTGCACTGACCTGAACTGGCAGCTCTGCCTCAGAGCTCAGCTTCCTCATCCGTCAGACGGTGGGCTGAGCCACTTCGGAGATTTTCAGGTATTCATGTTGTAGCCACAGAACCCTTATCCAGTTGAAATCAAAACCTTTGGGCCAGGCGCAATGACTCATGCCTATAATCCCAGCTACTTGGGAGGCTGAGGCCAGGAGAGTCTCTTGAACCCGGGAAGTGGAGGTTGCAGTGAGTCAAGATCACGCCACTATACTCCAGCCTGGGTGACTGAGTGAAACTGTCTCAAACAAAACAAAAAAAACACATCTTTGAAAACAGCTGCTCAGTGGAAATGGGAACGGGGGCCCTGTTGTACCCACGCAGAGCCCCCCTCCCCAGACCTGCAGAGCCTCAGGACTCTGGGGAGCCCTGGGTGCCGCTTTCAGGCAGTCTGGGGTCTTTCAGTTCTAAAAGAAAATGGATCTGTACTCACACCCCTCCCCACCATTCCCAGCTTTCTCCTTCCTTCTTTGCGCTTCTGACAGGGACAGCTTCCGGATCTTTCAGAAGCTGTCAGAGATCTTCTCAGATGAGAACAACTACTCACTGAGCCGGGAGCTGCTCATCAAGGTGGAGTGGCAGCGGGCAGAGGCTGGGGCGGCGGTGTTCACTTCTTGCTGAAAGTGTTCCTTTCCTGTGTGCACGAAGGGGCAGAGGGAGCTGTCTGGCCCCTGGGCGTTTGAGGATGGGGCCCCAGTTAATTGGACACAGTGAGCATGGCAGTGGGGGTTTCCAGGAGGAGCAGATGGGCATTGGGACAAGCAGGTCTCCGGCTTCCTCACTGGTCCCTCCTGCTGGGTGGGAAGGGGATGCAGCTCCTGCCCCACACCAGCCCAGTCTGTCTGCAGGAATTCAGGCTCCTGCTGCTACCTGTCTACTCTGGACACCCAAGGAGGGGACAGCCCAGGGACCCCAGGGACGGGAGCTGCAGGGGACACCAGGGGCCAGGTAGCCAGACCTGGGAGGCAGATTGGGAGGCCCCATGTGGCTTCCACACCTTGCCCCGAAAAGAGGCCCTCACCAATCAGAGAACCTTGTAGAATTCTCCCCATAGCACCCCATTAGCCATGGCAGATACGCCAGATGACTGGAAGAACTGTCAGGGACTAATGGATTCCCGAGGCCTGGGCTCTGCAGCTCCCACACAAAAGAGGGGGTCAGTGTCACTGCCCAGTGCCCCTGGCGAACCAGTGAAATGGCATCTAGGGCCCCCTCCTGCATGGACAAAGTTCCCTACAGGGGAGCATCGCAGGGGGTCCCAGGACACCTGTCTCTCTCCCTCCATGCACAGCTCTACTGGGGGCCCTGGCACACACCGGGTACCCTGATCAGTGGCCAGATGGGTGAAGGCAGATGGGGCAGAGCCTTTGGCTAGGAGAGAAAAGCCTGTTCCGAGTCCCTGTGGGACCCTGGGCAAGTCGAGGCCCATCTCAGGGCCAGTTTCCTCATCTGGAAAACAGAGACATGCCAGGCCTGGGGTGGTAAGCTCACGGAGGTGAGGAGGTACAAAGGAGAAAAGGAGGGTGCAGACCTAGCAGGATTGCGCCAGAGTCCTCCGAGGCCCTGCGAGGCAGGCAGAGGCCTTTTCTCTTTTTTTTTGAGGAATCTCGCTCTCTGACTCAGGCTGGAGTGCAGTGGCTTGATCTCGGCTGACTGCAGCCCCCCACCTCCTGGGTTCAAGGGATTCTCCTGCCTCAGCTTCCCGAGTGGCTGGGATTGCAGGTGTGCACCACACCTGGCTAATTTTTGTATTTTTTAGTAGAAATGGGGTTTCACTGTGTTGGCCAGGCTGGTCTTGAACTCCTGACCCCAAGTGATCCACCTGCCTTGGCCTCCCAAAATGCTGGGAGCCACCACTCCTAGCAGCAGGCAGAGTTCTCATCTGCACTTTCCAGAGCGGGAGGCAGGCTCGGGTAGTCCAGGCTGCTGGCCCAGGACCCCACACTAGTGAATATTGAGTTGAAGCAGGGTCAGGCCTGGGACCCAAGCTCACTGGCAGTGCCCCAGATCAGGGTGTCTGAGGGTTAGGGCTGAGGGGATGGGCCTCGCTGACCCTGTCCTCTACCCTGGCAGGAGGGGACCTCCAAGTTTGCTACCCTGGAGATGAACCCCAAGAGAGCCCAGAAACGGCCAAAGGAAACGGTGAGAGTCCAAGACTGCAGAGGGGCAGGGGGCTGGGGGTGGGAGGAGGGGCCCTTTCCTCTGGGGCCACAGTGCCTACTGGCCCCTTTAGAGGTGGCCTCCTCTGGACCCTGGCAGGACCATGCTCGGACCAGCTGTAACCACCAAGGAACGGGCCTGGCAGAGCCAGCTGGCGGGTGTGGGGCTGGGGAGGGCCAGGGGCCACACAACTTGGGAACCTGGCATTTGCCAGATGCCAATGGGGGTGGGTGGCTACAGGGAGTCTGGGGTCCAGGGAGGCTGCGGACCTGGGGAGGCCACCAGAGGTCCCCAGGCTGCTCCAAGTGAGGCCGGTTGGCGCTGGGGCCTGAGCAGCTTTCCGAGGAGGGGCCTTTCTCATTAGTGTCTTCAATGCCACAGGGCATCATCCAGGGCACCGTTCCCTACCTGGGCACGTTCCTCACTGACCTGGTGATGCTGGACACCGCCATGAAGGACTATCTGTATGTGAGTGCGCCAGGCGGGGCTGGCGAGGGGCCCAGGAGGAGAGCTCCTTCCTGAGCCATGGGGGCTGGGCCACCACGCCTGTCTCAGTAATGAGTAAACAGCTCAAGGCCTGGCTGGTGACACCCCAGGGCTGCCTAAACACAGCTGCAGCAGGGTTTGGCCAAGCGGGACACAGCCCATCCCTCAGGCAGTGACCCTGAGCACAGAGGGAAGCTGGAGGGCCTCGCCTGAGGCCTCAGTCCATTGTCCTCAGAGAAGGGTGGACAAGCCTCTGCGGGCAGGTCCCCCTGCCCTGGTGCCCAGCACCCGCCCCAGTCCAGGGGTGTGCGTGCCCTGCCCCCTGGTGGGCATGCTTGATAGTGCAGTATGAAGTCGGGGGAGGAGGGCTGTAGTGGTCAAGGGGTCACATTCTGATGACTATTGGGTGTCCTCTTTCCAGGGCAGACTCATCAACTTCGAGAAGAGGAGGAAGGTGAGCAGCTGCAGCCCTCACCGGGGGAGGGGTAGAAATGAGACCCACCAGGGTAGGACACTCGACTACCACCTCTTCCCTCTTAGATTCATGGGGACACTTGGACATAGAGAAAAGGGGGTCTCCTCCCACTGGATGGCAGGGGTAGGATTCCAGCCTCCTGGGGAGTGGCTGTGTGAGTCAGCTTTGAAAACAGGAAGGCCTGGATGGGAATAGAGGGGAGAAGGGGACCCCAAGAGCAAAGACTCAGAGACTGTCCTCTGCCCAGCTCGGGCCTTGTCACCATCCTGTGCTTCCCTCCGGCCCCAGGAGTTCGAGGTGATCGCCCAGATCAAGCTGCTGCAGTCGGCCTGCAACAACTACAGCATCTCACCCGACGAGCAATTTGGGGCCTGGTTCCGGGCGGTGGAGCGGCTCAGCGAGGCTGAGAGGTGAGGCCAGGCAGCAAGGGACAGCGTGGGTGTGCTGTCCTGGAGGGCCAGCTCCAGAAGGCTGGCAGCCATGACCCGTGGCGTCAGCCTCTGTTGCCTGGGGATGGGCGGGGCACCTGAACTCCACCTCTGGGCAGGTGCTGGGGGAATGTCGGAGCGTAGCTCCTGGTCGTCTCACCGCTGCCCCTCTGCTCATAGCTACAGCCTGTCATGCGAGCTGGAGCCCCCATCTGAGTCAGCCAGCAACACCCTCAAGACCAAGAAGAACGCAGCCATTGTCAAGCGCTGGAGCGAGTAAGGGCCTGGCCGGGGGTTGCAGGGGCAGCCACCTTGGGGCTCAGAAGCTTCAGGGCTGAGCCTGGGCTCGGGGAGTGAGGGAGGCTGGCGCTGGGATCCTACCTGCTGCTGATAGGCCCTGAGACCGGGATGGGTCCCTTCACCTCTGTGGGCCTCCGTCTCCACCTCTGTGAAATGGGGTGATACTAAATGCTCTCCCAGATGGCTATGGTGAAGGGAGTGCTGGCAACTGTCCCAGCACTTTGCACAGTCCTCAGGCCCAGAGAGCAGGGGCTATGGGGGTGGGATGTGTCCTTGGGGATCCCCCTTAACTAAGCTGGCTCTTCATCCAGTCGCCAGGCCCCCAGCACTGAGCTCAGTACCAGCGGCAGCTCCCACTCCAAGTCCTGTGACCAGCTCAGGTGTGGCCCCTACCTCAGCAGCGGGGACACTGCTGATGCACTCAGCGTGCACTCGGCCGGCTCCTCCAGCTCCGACGTGGAGGAGATCAACATCAGCTTCGTCCCGGAGTCCCCTGATGGCCAGGAAAAGAAGGTGACTGCCTACCCTTCTCCCCAGTATCCTTCCCCACCTTCCCACTTCCTAGCGCCAGTGTTACTCCCAATCCACGCACAGGGCCAGAAAGCCCTGGATCCTGAACACGGCTTCTAGAAGGGCTCCAGCTGGCTGCTGGCCTGGGGTGCCCCGCAGGGCCCAGGGCATCTGCTGACCTTGCCACCCCCCTCAGTTCTGGGAATCAGCCTCACAGTCGTCCCCGGAAACCTCCGGCATCAGCTCGGCCTCCAGCAGCACCTCGTCCTCCTCAGCCTCCACCACGCCCGTGGCTGCCACACGCACCCACAAGCGCTCCGTCTCAGGGCTCTGCAACTCCAGCTCCGCGCTGCCACTCTACAACCAGCAAGTGGGCGACTGCTGCATCATCCGCGTCAGCCTGGACGTGGACAACGGCAACATGTACAAGAGCATCCTGGTGAGCCGGGTCCCTCCCTCCACTGGCCACAAACACACCCTGAATGCAGGGCACTGTCCCCACCCTCCCGGGCTCCACCTTCTAGTGGGGGGAAGGACAGATGTCAGCCAGGTACAGAAACGAAGATAGTGACCAGGGCCAAGGCTGGCCTGAGGGTCCCTCCCAGGACCCAGCACCTGAACAGAGGCTGAGTGCCTGTGCTCAGTGCTGAGGGGCTCCAGAGGGTCCTTGGCTACTGCACTCTGGAAGAACCCCTCAAGGGTCTTTTCCCTGATGGCCCTCCACTGCCACAATGCAGGTGACCAGCCAAGATAAGGCTCCGGCCGTCATCCGCAAGGCCATGGACAAACACCACCTGGACGCGCATGAGCCGGAGGACTATGAGCTGGTGCAGATTCTCTCAGATGACCGGAGTAAGTCAGAGCGGGGGGCGATAGCAGAGAGGACGGGTCCGCAACACTCCCCAGCCCCAGGTTGGAAGCCTTTGGCCCCAGAAAATTCATCAGCAGAGTGTGGGTGGACACTGGACAGGGCAGCCCTGGATGCCCCCATGGTCTGCTTGTTGCTCCAGTGACCACTGGACCTCCCCAGCATGTGCCCTTCCCTGGGCGTGAACAGGCAGTTCAATGCTAATTTCAGTGAGGAGCAAAGGGAAAGGCTTGTCACTGGGACAGGTTGGCGAGGTGGCCCCCTGGAAGGGACACCAGAAACCGGGAAAGGCTCAGAGTCAGGTGTCCTGGGCTTGGAGACACTGGGCAAGCTCCTTAAGTCCTCTGCACTTGTATTCTCATCCCCTAGAATGAAATGAAAGTAGCCAGTGGGTTAATTGCATGTGTATATACATATAGAAATCCATACATATGTATGCATGTGTATATATATTTGTGTGTGTGTGTATATATATATAGATATAGATACATGTATATATAAAGCATCTCTGTGCACCATAAAAGTTAACTACAAATAGTATCATGGTCGTTTTCTTTCCAGGGAGCTGACCACCCCCCAGAGCCATTAGCCCAGACAGTTAGCAATGACTCCTGCGATCCCTAGAAGTTATAACGAGTCTGAGTCCTCTTGCAGCTTCTGGCATCGTTTTGGTTAGGTGGGCAGGGTAGGTGGGACCCCCATCTTACAGAAAAGGAAGACTGAGGCCTAGAGAAGTTAAGGAAGGAGAATGAAAGCCAAATGATGTCAGCAGGAGCACACATGGAGCCCAGCTCCGATTCACAGCAGGCTGTTGGCCAGAGGAGACTGGGGTGGGGGGTGGGGACGGGAATAGGAGCCAAGAGGAAGTACTTGCTGGGTGCCAGGGTTCCAGAAGGGACAGAGGCCTCCCTGGAACCTGTGCCGGAGGCCTGGGGCAAGCCTGCCCTTTCCTGGTCCTTGGAGCCCTTGTACTGAGTAGGACAGGGTTCTGGGAGGTGGTCTGGATTCTAGAAAGCCTGTTCTAGCTGGGCAAGCCAGCACAGCAGTGTGGCTAGGATGGGGTGAGCCTCTGCCAGCTCAGGCCAAGCCAGGGGCTTCTGGAGTCGGTCCCTGTTTAAACAAGGGTCACCAGGTTTTGTGAGGACCTCAGCAGAGTCTGTCTTCAGGCAGGAGTCACTAAGGGGTCCTTGTAGTCCGAGGGCTGTGTCGGAGGGGATCTCAGGTCTGTGGCTCCGGATGGTCCTTGCAGGGGCTCCCAGGTGGTAAGGGTGTCCTGCAAGGTCCCCAGGAGCCCCACTGATCACCCTTCTGCCCCTCCCCCACCAGAGCTGAAGATCCCTGAAAATGCCAACGTGTTCTATGCCATGAACTCTACCGCCAACTATGACTTTGTCCTGAAGAAGCGGACCTTCACCAAGGGGGTGAAGGTGAAGCATGGAGCCAGCTCAACCCTCCCGCGCATGAAGCAGAAAGGACTCAAGATTGCCAAGGGCATCTTCTGAGGGCATCTTCCCCAGGGTCTGGCTGGCTGGTAGCAAAGCACTTATGGACTAGAGTGGCCCAGGCTAGCTGGGCCCCTTCCTCCCACCTGCCAGCCCAGGGTACCCCAAGACTCCAGTTTCATCCTGAACCTCTCCTGCTGCTGGGACTGACGCCTGCCACTGGTCAGGCTGACCTGGCCTCCCGTGGACCACTTGCCGCCTTAGGTGCCTTCTGCTCTCTGGAACCAGAGGACTAGCTGACTTTTGCCAAGGAGCAGTGCCAACAGGCATGGTGTCCTGCCTGCCCCCAGGTGCCACCTCTGTACACTTCCCTGACACCTTCCCAGGTGTGGGTCACTGCCACTTGTGCCCATGGGCACCCCAGAGCACCCACTCACCTACCGTGTCTGACCACTGCAGTTCTCTCCTCATGCCCATGGGCACTGGTCTGTGACCTTCGCAGGGGTCCCGGCCCCTCCTCCCACCACTCTAGCCTTCCTGAGGCCGCACCAAAGATTCCATCTTCAGGGCCAACCGAGAGTGAGGGAGTCTCACCCCCCACTTACCCCAGCCTCCCCCGCCGGGAGCAGAGAGAAACCCTCTTCATGGACCAGACTCTGCACCCGGTGAGTGAGGACAGTCCCAGCTGAGTCCCATCGATGTTGAATCTCATGTCACTGCAAGTGCCATTCACCACTGCGTCCTGGGCTTTACAAGACCATGGAAGATAGGGGTTGGTGAGGAAGGAGGATTTGGGGTGGGGGTGGGGCGACTGAATATTTGTATAAAAAGCAAAAAGAAAAAAAATGTTTACTGATTGGGGAGGGGCAATATTTATTTGTTGTAAATAGCAAATGCTAGACTTGAATATTATATTAAAATCCTGTTTCTACTATAGGCTGGTCATTGTAGTTTTGTTCTTTCATTGCCTGTGTTGATTAAAATGAGATAGAGACTCTCACACTCTGTGTTCAAATAAGGACTCTTGCAGGATTATCCAGTTATTTTATGCACAGGAAAAGCCAGCCACCTTTCTCAGGCACACTGAAGGAAACGCAGTTCACCTATCATGCAGCAGATGTTTGTTTCGGCATCACTAAACTGAGAAATGTGCTGAGACAGCCCCTCAGAACTTCTGGGACTAGAGGCTAGAGATGATACGTTGAAAAAGCATAGCAAGAATTTCTGAAATTCACAAGGCATAGCAAGAATTTCTGAAATTTCACTGTCTTAAAGTAACATTTGTGACAAGAGATGGCAGGGTAGGAAGCTCCAGGGTTCAGTCTCTCCACAGAAACAACGATTAAGCTGGAAAAAAGGAAACGACCAGAGTAAACTGGGGACTCTGGAACCTCATCAGACATAGTCACCAGGGAAACACTCGGTGAAAGGAGATGCTTCTGAACTCCAGCAGTTAAGGGAATCTCCAAGTCACAGGCTGACCAGAGACAACCGAACAGAAACTTCAGTGATGGTGGCTGGCGAGATGGCCGAAGGGGAACAGCTTTAGTCCACAGCTCCCAGCAAGATCACCATAGAAAGCCGATGACTTCTGCATTTCCAGCTGAGGTACTTGGCTCACCTCCCTGGGAGTGGGGAGACAGTGTGTGTAGCCCACAGAGGGCGAGCCAAAGCAGGGTGAGGCTTCACCTCACCCGGGAAACACAAGAGGTCAGGGAATTCCGTCCCCTAGCCAAGGGAAGCCATGAGGGACTGTGCCATAAGGAACGCTGCATTCAGGCCTAGATACTACACTTTTCTTCTTTGCAACCCGCAGACCAGATTACCTCAGGTGCCTATGCCACCAGGGCCCTGGATTTCAAGCACAAAACTGGGCAGCCAGTTTTTTTTCCCCATACCCCAGTGGCGTCTGGAACGCCAGCAAGACAGAACCGTTCACTCCCTTGGAAAGAGGTCTGAGGCCAGGAAGCCAAGTGGTCTAGCTCAACAGATCCCACCCTCATGGAGCCCAGCAAGCTAAGATCCACTGGCTTGACATTCTTGCTGCCATCACGGCAGTCTGAAGTTGACCTGGGACTCTTGAGCTTGGCAGGGGGAGGGGCGTCCACCATTACTAAGGCTTGAGTAGGTGGTTTTCCCCTCATGGTGTAAAATATGCTGCTGAGAAGTTTGAATTTGATGGAGCCCGCCACAGCTCAGCAAAGCCATTGTAGCCAGACTGCCTCTTTAGATTTCCTACTCTCTGGGCAGGGGCATCTGTAAAAGAAAGGCAGCAGCCCCAGTCAAGGGCTTACAGATAAAGCTCTCATCTCCCTAGGACAGAGCATCTGGGGGAAGGGGCAGCTGTGGACGCAGCTTCAGCAGACTTAAATGTTCCTACCTCCTGGCTCTGAAGAGAGCAGCACATCTCCCAGCACAGTGCTAGAGCTCTGCTAAGGGACAGACTGCCTCCTCAAGTGGGTCCCTGACCCCCATACCTCCTGACTGGGAGACACCTCCAAGCAGGGGTCAACAGACACCTCATACAGGAGAGCTCCAGCTAGAATCTGGTGGGTGCCCTCTGGAATGAAACTTCCAGAGGAAGGAACAGGCTGTAATCTAATCTTTGCTATTCTGCAGCCTCCTCAGGTGATAAAGGAAAACAAGATCTGGAGTGGACCTCCAGCAAACTGTAGCAGACCTGCAGCAGAGAGGTCTGTTAGAAGGAAAACTAACAAACAGAAAGGAATAGCATCAACATCAACCAAAAGGACGTCCACACAGAAATCTCATCTGAAGCTCACCAACATCAAAGACCAAAGGTAGATAAATCCATGAAGATGAGAAAAAAAACAGTGCAAAAAGGCTGAAAATTCCAAAAACGAGAACACCTTTTCTCCTCCAAAGGAACACAACACTCCTTGCCAGCAAGGGAACAAAACTGGATGGAAAATGGGTTTAACAAATTGACAGAAATAGGCTTCAGAAAGTGGGTAATAAACTCCTCTGAGCTAAAGGAGTATGTTCTAACCCAATGCAAGAAAGCTAAGAAGCTTGAAAAAAGGTTAGAGGAATTGCTAACTAGAATAGGCAATTTAGAGAAGAACATAAATGACCTGATGGAGCAGAAAAACACAGCACAAGAACTTCATGAAGCATACACAAGTATCAAGAGCCAAATCTATCAAGCAGAAAAAAGGATATCAGTGATTGAAGATCAACTTAATGAAATAAAGTGTGAAAACAAGCTTAGCAAAAAAAGAATGAAAAGAAATGAACAAAGCCTACAAGAAATATGGGACTATGAAAAACAAAACCTACATTTGATTGGTATGCCTGAAAGTGATGGGGAGAATGGAACCAAGTTTGAAAACACACTTCAGGATATTATCTAGGAGAACTTCCCCAACCTAGCAAGACAGGCCAACATTCAAATTCAGGTAATACAGAGAACATCACAAAGATACTCCTCAAGAAGAGCAACCCCAAGACACAAAATCATCAGATTCACCAAGGTTGAAATGAAGAAAAAAACATTAAGGGCAGCCAGAGAGAAAAGTCAGGTTACCCACAAAGTGAAGCCTGTCAGACTAAGAGCAAATCTCTGCAGGAACCCCACGAGCCAGAATAGAGTGGGGGCCAATATTCAACATTCTGAAAGAAACTACTTTTCAATCCAGAATTTTATACCCAGCAAAACTAAGCTTCATAAGTGAAGGAGAAATAAAATCCTTTACAGACAAGCAAATGCTGAGAGATTTTGTTTGTTACCACCAGGCCTGCCTTACAAGAGCTCCTGGAGGAAGCACTAACCATGGAAAGGAAAAACTGGTACCAGCCACTGCAAAAACATACCAAATTATAAAGACCATCGACACTATGAAGAAACTGCATCAACGAATGGGCAAAATAACCAGCTAGCACCATAATGAGAAGATCAAATTCACACATAATAATAACCTTAAATATAAACAGGCCAAATATGCCAACTAAAAGACACAAACTGGCAAATTGGATAAAGAGTTAAGATCCATTGGTGTGCTGTATTCAGGAGACACATCTCACATGCAAAGACACACATAGGCTCAAAGGGATGCAGGAATATTTTTCAAGCATATAAAAAGCAAAAACAGCAGGGGTTGCAATTCTAGTCTCTGATAAAACAGATTTTAAACCAATAAAGATCAAAAGACAAAGAAGGGCATTACCTAATGGTAAAGGGATCAACGCAACAAGAAGAGCTAACTCTCCTAAATATATATGTACCCAATACAGGAGCACCCAGATTCATAAAGCAAGTTCCTAGAGACCTACAAAGAGACTTAGATTCCCACACAATAATAGTGAGAGACTTTAACACCCCACTGTCAATATTAGACAAATCAATGAGACAGAAAATTAACGAGGATATTCAGGACTTGAACTCAGCTCTGGACCAAGCAGACGTAATAGACATCTACAGAACTCTCCACCACAAATCGAGAGAATATACATTCTTCTCAGCATAACATCACACTTATTCCAAAATTTACCACACAGTTGGAAGTAAAACACTCCTCAGAAGATGTAAAAGAACAGAAATCATAACAAACAGTCTCTCAGACCACAGTGTAGTCAAATTAGAACTCAGGATTAAGAGACTCACTCAAAACCACACAAATACATGAAAACTGAACAACCTGCTCCTGAAGGACTACTGGGTAAATAATGAAATTAAGGCAGAAATACATAAGTTCTTTGAAACCAATGAGAACAAAGACAGAACATACCAGAATCTCTGAGACACAGCCAAAGCAGTGTTCAGAGGGAAATAGCACTAAACGTCCACAAGAGAAAGCAGAGAGATCTAAAATCAACACCCTAACATCAAAATTAAAAGAACTGTAAGGCCGGTTGCCTTGCTGGGAGCTCGGACGCACCCCCCCCCCGCCCCTTTTTCCCTTCTACAAGCCCCGAGCAAGCTCAGGCATGCTCCGAGCAAGCTCAGGCATGCTCTGGCATGTTACCCTCTCCCTTGCTCGCA
>CAUYQU010093227.1:0-21719 GCA_963574635.1 Cheracebus regulus | reverse complement strand
GCAAACTGACACAAGAACACAAAATCAAACACCGCATGTTCTCACTCATAGGTGGGTGTTGAACAATGAGAACACATGGACACAGGGAGGGGAGCACTACACACTGGGGTCTGTTGGGGGGAAATAGGGGAGGGACAGTGGAGGGTGGGGAGTTGGAGAGAGAGAGCATGGGGAGAAATGCCAGATATAGGTGAAGGGGAGGAAGACAACAAATCACACTGCCACGTGTGTACCTATGCAACAATATTGCATGTTCTTCACATGTACCCCAAAACCTAAAATGCAATAAAAAATTAAAATTAAAAAAAATGTTAATAATAATGAGCCAAGAAAGTCAGGGTTGTTCAGGCTCAAAGTCAAGGGCAGGGGTGAATCCCAGTCTGATAAAGGTCACCCTGACCCCTTTTTTCTCTGCCTCCTGTGCTGTTCACCACTTTTAACCATAGTGGGGACATTTCATCAACTACACCATGCAGAGGCCCAGGCCTTCATTTGCTTGTTATTCCACAGCAGATCTAAAAAGTAGAGCACCTTTGTGATCTATACACTTGGCAAGAAGACCAGAGTCACAGAAGTGTTTGCAGTGACTCTCACAGCCTGGCCCACCCCATCTATAGCTGCCAACATTGGGTCGTTTCTGGTCTGTCTTACATTTTTCAAGTTACCATGACAATATACTGTTCTTCAATATAAAGATACACTTACTGATCCACCCTTCTTAACATGGCAGTTTAAATTGGTTTCCTGCATGTAAAATGGGTTGCTGAGATATAATTACAGAATATTTGATATGAAAGAAACTTAGAAACCAATCAGGTCAATACATAGCATGTGCACACACACACACTCTTCCTGTCCATATACATGGCAGACATCACCAACTGATCACAGAACTCTCTTTTTTGGAGCCTGAGTGTAGCTCCAAATTTCTCTTTACTTTGGTACTCTCTAAAAATGGATCCAACTTTGTATGTGAGATAAATACAATTTGGTAAAGGTGAGGATCAAAGGGGAAAATGTCTAGTAGCACAAAAGAAGTAAGCAGTAGAACCAGGGAGAATGGCATAGGGAGATGTTTGGCAAAGGAAAGAAATTCAACTTCCTGAGTGCATTTGTGCAATGTTTATTCAGGTGTTGTGTTTGCTGCTTTGAACATGTCATCTCAAGGTAGAACACAGTTCTACTCTGAGTGTGCTGCATTAGTCACTCTCTTGATCACTGTCCTTTATGGACAACAGCACAGATATACAAGACAATGTGCCAAGATCATGAATCCAACTGTGGCCAAGGGCTGAGCGATGCTAACTAGGACATGAGTGCAGCGTAGTGAAAGCCATGACCTCATTTCCCTTCTCTCTGCTCTCGTCACCCACTTCCACTTTAGCATTATGGCTTTGAGCCTATGCCCGGAAAGAATGGCACTTTTAAAGGAAACTGCTACGCCTCACCCAGTGATGAGCTCAGCCATGTACATACTTAATATGTGTGAGAGCCAATTAGCTTGGCCTAGAAAAACTTGCTCTAGAACCTACATGTTGTTTTAATCACAAGTACTTTATTTTCCACTTTGGCCAAGAACTATCTTTTATCACAAAAAGAGCCAAATAAGAAAATGAGCAGCTCAGTATAACTCATCTGCTCTACCAGACACCGTCTAATCCTCACCCTGACAGAAAATACTACCACCATTGCCACCGCTGATATGTGGCAAGATTATGGCATAGATATAAGATTGCCATTGGTGATGACATTAAAGTTATCTAACTCGTAGGGACTCTACTGCTCCATTGTTCATAGAATTTAATCACTATTTGCTGTATGCTCTGCAGTATCAGAGAGAGAGATTTAGGGAAGCAAATTCAACAGCTTATAGTCAATAAATATGCATGAACTTTGAGGTCAGACAGACATGGGTGTACATCCTGACTCTGCCACTTAATTATGTAAGCTTAGATAAGTTACTTAACTTCTCTGAGTCTCAAGTGCTTCAACTATAAAATAAAATGTGGGTAACAATGAGATAATGAAAGTAAGATATGAGGCATCATTCTTGACATATAGTAAACTTTTCATGAATGCTTAATATTATTAAACATTTTCATATTGAGAGTAAAAAGTAATGAATAGTAATAATTTCTACTATTGCTGCTAGTAATAATAATAGACATTTGCTTATCTCCCTCAGCCCCCATAATTAGTTACGTTCACCACCCTTGCAACTCATTAGTCTCAAACTTTCCCAAATTAGCTTTAATTCATTCAATTTCTCAGGGAAAGGCCATCCTTCCTTCAGCTAGCCATAAGAAAGACATGCCAGAGGGCATGGTGCAGAAGATCAAAAACAAAGTGCATCTCCTAGGTGGTGAGAGAGAGCTTCTCAGAAGATCTTCTGTACCATGCTCTCTGGCATTTCTTTCAGTCCATATATGCTTATAACATGTCTATGTTGTGCTAAGCATTGTAATCACACTCTCTGCTGTCATATGGGATTGCATCTGGGCCTTGATTTGCTGGTATCTAATTGCTGTGTTTTACTGCCTCCGCCACAAATTCACAGGGTTGGATCTTCTCAGTTTTGCAGATGTCAGTTCAAGTGTTGTCTCTGCAGAGCAGCCTTCCTTTATTCTGATCTTCCAGTAGCATTCCCCATCTCTCCACCAGTTACTCTTCAATCGCCTTTCTTTTTTATTTATTTAGTTATTTAGTTAGTTACTTTTTAGAGACAGAGTCTGGCTTTGTTGCTCAGGCTGGAGTGCAGTGGCACAATTATAGCCTACTGCAGCCTTGACCTCCTGGGCTGGAGTGATCCTCCCACCTCAGCAACTCAAAGTGCTAGAATTACAGGCATGAGGTATCGTGCCCAGCTCAATTTGCTTTTTTTCATTTGTTTTCATTTTTCCATATTTATTTCCTATTGGAAGGTAAACTTTATTAGAATAAGAATATTGTGGGCTGGGCACAGTGGCTCATGCTTGTAATCCCAGCACTTTGGGAGGCCACGATGGGTGGATCTCGAGGTCAGGAGTTCAAGACCAGCCTGGCCAATACAGTGAAACTCCATCTCTACTAAAAGTACAAAAATTACCCAGGCATGGTGGCACTTGCCCGTAGTACCAGCTACTCAAGAGGCTGAAGCAGGAGAATCCCTTGAATCTGTGATGCAGAGGTCGCAGTGAGCCGAGATCATGCCAGTGACTCCAGCCTGGGCCACAGAGCAAGATTCCATCTCAAAAGTAAATAAATAAAAAAAATAAAATAAGAAACTTCTCTATCTTGTTCATTGTTGTACCTGTACCCCCAGCATGTACAACATTACCTAGCACAAAGAATGGGCTCAATAGATAGTTACTGGATAAATAAATAATTATTTCTTTTTCCTTAAATATTATTCGAAGCTTCAGGGCAATATCACCTGGAACAGAGATTACTTTTAGAATCAATTTGCTGTGTTTGAGACAGTATTGCTGCCAATAACTAAATTCAATGGTAAGTATTGTTAGGATATGAATCCTTGGCATATCCCCCACTAGATTGTAACCTCCTTGGGGGTAAAAGTCAACTCTTTTTCGTTGCTGTGCTTCCTGTAGTGCCCAGCAAGCACCATGAAATGCACTTTTATAATAAGAGCTTAGCTATATCAAATGGAATTGAACAGAATAGTACAAGCGTCTGCAGAAATGTTCAAATATCCGCGAGAGGCAACAATAAAACTGCAAACTCATACCCTCTTCCTCTGCAGCATTGGCTCGGATCTTAGAAAAGCACTATCTATAATTAGGATTTTGTTCTTTTTATATCTGCAGGATAAGAAAGGAGCTCTTACTTTCTGGGTGGCTGAAAAAACAGAAAATAAACTGCTATGTGAAACAAAAATGAAGATGCTTGAATTATTTTCATTTTATTACCAGATTCCTGATTAAATGTGCCTGTCTGCATTCCGTTATTCTTCAATACACCATCTTTCTAATCTAAGCCTTGTTATACCTGACCAAATATATCTTTTTCCACTGGAAATTTGGGCTGATAACAAAGATAAGATAGATTAGTGTATAGGAAGCATCCTGTGGTTGCTGGGGCTAAAGACCATCTCATTAACTCATAACTCATCATAAGGAGGAAGGTGGTGTCTTCTATTTATTAAGTGCGTACTATATGGCCAGTGCCAATAATAAGTTAAGTGAGCCACATGTATTAACCATGTAGTATTTTACATATATTAAAAAAGAAAACGCCAAACCTGAAACTAGTGAAATCTGAATACTGCCTAATAGTTTGGTTGATAGTATTCTACCAATGTAGGTTTCTGGTATTGATAATGTACTAATTTATCTAACATATTACATATTAGGAAGCCAGCAGAGAGGTGCAAGAAAACTGTCTCTACTCTTCTTATAACTTTCTATGGGCCTAGAACTATTTCAAAATAAAGTTTACTTTAAAAAGCAAAAACAACTCCTGGGACACAAGGAGGTTAAATAGCTTGCCCAGATTACAAAGCTCAAATTTGAAGGGGTGGGTCCCTTTGAACCCAGGTTCACCTGGTGAGAGAGCCCATGCCTTAACTAGCATTTGACTATTTACAGGCCATGCTCACAATTTCTCAGCCTTACTCCTCTCAGATAACACAAGCTCCTTAGCTCCATGTTGTCCCTCACCTTGGCTACCAGGAAGCTCAGAGCTAAGTGATACTAAATTACAGCATCTATTGACTATTACTGAAATATCAGTTTCATTCCTCTTGGGTCAATTTCCTTTTAATATTCACCCAGTTTGGACTTTCTTAGATTCATTTTTAGTTTTCTATTTTTTTTTTTTATTATTTTTTTTGCTTTTGGTAAGTCACAACTCCTTTGAAAAAAGAGTCCAGATTACAAATAAAAGTTAAGGCTCTTTCTCCTCAAGCTGTAACAATACTCTTACCTTCAGGTTTGTTTCTGAACCTAGAGATCAATTCCTACCACTCAATCAGCATCCCACAGTACAGATCCTAACACTAGAAAGGTAAACAAGGCAAAAGATTAGGTATAAACCTGTGGCCTTAAGATTGCAAAAGGTGACAGACCTTTCCTATCTTTGTTTTATTTTCTCAAAATTAAATACTTGGCAGGGTTTTCCTTGAGCTAATTAGCATCTCTTCTTAACATTTTAAGTAACTGCTCATTTAGAGCAGTGAATGATTGCTCTGAGATTAGAGTGTAGGGAAAATCTTTCTGTTGGGAATAATCTACTTATGCGGCTGTTTGTTTGAAGCGGAGATAAACAGAGATTTTTTTTCCTTCTCAACATGCCAGGCATAAGAGAACAGGGTGATTAATGAAACTCTGCTTTTCTCCAATACATTTCTGACTTCAGATACAAGCTCACAGTTGCCGAGTTTTTTGAGTTAATAAATTTTTTTTTAACCCATAGGAAAAAGAAAATGGCACCGTGTAGATTCTAGAGCCCATTTAAATCTGTTACATTGTGAACTATTTTTGGTTCTTAAAATGGTTTAGGTAATTTTTCATTGGCTCTACTGGGAATGCCACTTTGTGCTCTGTTATTTATAATCTGCAGAAATTAATTATGCTGCTAATTAACAGCTTGCAAACAAATTATTGCTCAAGGAGTTATTTATTCAGTTATGAAAGCACAACTTCAGGGTTCTATGTAGATCCTTTCTGACAGCTCTTTTATTTCTTGCTTTTGTTTCTGAATTTTTCTACTTCTAATATTCGCTGAAGTTCTGCTTGAAGGGGTGGGGATTAGTCAGGATCTCTGCAGCCAGGAAGTGTGTCAGCTGCTCTACTGGGAGAAGTAGAAAGGCAAGAGGGTTGCACAGCCTGCCTGGTGTGTGCCCTGGGGTTGATAAAGAAATTCCTTATGTGAGTGGTGGTTCCTCTAACAACCACCACAAGGCTTCACACCTCCACTTTTGCATTTCCCAGGCTCAGGAGAGCTCTGGAGACAATACTGGCATCAGATAAGGGGAAGGTAGAAATGTAAAAATATGCCACATGGGTGACTACACCCCATGCACATGCTTATGACAGACAGTAACTGATTAGATTCAGCTTCAGACTCTAAATCCTTCTTGATACAGCATTCCAGGTAGGCATTACCAACCGTTTCTACCTCTAGTAGGAGGAAAGCACCAGTGAGAGTAGGTGGCTTATATTTCTAACTCATGCAAACAGCTCACATCCGTAACTAGGCTGTGGGATTGACCAGTGGGATGGGGAAAGCTCTGGATTAAAAAGCTCTTTCTCTCTTGGCAAGATTTCAGAGGGACAATCAGGATACTGCCTGACTCTAACTGACCCCACCTTGCCCAAAGAGACACAAAATTATTGGGTACTGGCAAGAACATGAAGAGTTGGTATTAGTCTGTTCTCGCATTGCTATAAAAAAAAACAAATGCAGCAAAGGAATGAACATGGACTGAATTTGAACTCTGTCCCTAACCAGACCAACTGCCTAACATCAGACAAGTTCCTTAAATACTTTGAGCCACAGTTTCCTTTTCTGGAAAATGGCAACAATAAACTCTTACAGTGCACAGAGAAAAATGTAGAAAGATGTTGGCTACAGTCTTGTTTACTATAGTAAGAGTAATTTATAAAGAAAAGACATTTAATTGGATCATGATTCTGTAGGCTACAGAGAAAGCATGATGCTGGCATCAGCTTGGCTTCTGGGGAGGCTTCAGGAAGCTTACAATCATGGTGGAAGGCAACGATGGAACCAGCACTTCACAAGGCCAAAACAACAAGGAAGGGAAGAGGAGGTACCACATGCATTTAAATAAGCAGATCTCACAAGAACTCGCTATTGCTGATGATAGCACGAAGGAGGATGGTGTTAAGCTGTAAGAAACCACCTGCCCTCATGATCCAATTACCTCCACGGGGCCCCACCTCCAACATTGAGGATTACAATTTGACATGAGATGTGGGTGGGACACAGATCTAAACAACATCAGAGCTAGTCCCAGGAGACGGGCAAGTGGAACAGGCCATGATCCTACAAGAGGCAAAAAGACCACAAGAAAAAGTAAAAAGAACTCTGGGCAGGAGTTAGTCTATCTGATTCTGAGTCCTTGTATGCCATTCAGTGGCTGTGAGATCCTGAGTAAGTTACTTCTCTATATGGCCCTTAGTCTTTCTCCCTCTGCCAAATGAGGGAGGTGGGCTCAGGGCCCACCTGAACGTGAATATTTCAATGCTGCTGCAGATGTTGGATGTAGCTGGAGCTACCCAAAGCCAGGTCTCTTCCAATCAGTAAAATGAAGATGCTAGTACTGTTCCAGCACTTAGCTAAGGGAGCACAGAGGTGGACTTGTGGATAAAATTGAAGAATGCTGAGGACAATAGGAGAAAAGCAGGTGCAAATGTGAAGGTCACCATGTTGTCTTTGATGGTTGGCATACACCTAGCAGCATTTGCCCCCAAATTCAAAGAAACCAAATGCACCTTGTGGTGCTGGAGACATTTAGTCTCTCAAACTCCTTTCACATCAACATAGCTCAAAGCACATCTTCCTCTTTCTAACTAACCAGCCCACCTTCCTTCCAATCTAGAACCCAAGGCCTCACCTATTCTAAGCAAATGGATTCGCTGCCTTTCAGCATCTCTCTTAATGCTAAGAAACAAGGACCCACATTCACGTTATCACAAAAGCCCAGAACCTTGGTCACTTGTCGCTGTAGTTAGACATTTCCATGCTGCCACGACCAGACTTCTGCCACAAGCCAGAGCAGACGTCCCTGCAGCATAAGCCATCCCCTCACACCTCACAGAACTCAAGGCTGCCAGTCCCTGAGGCAGCACCCCTTCCTGCTTTCAGACCCTAACTCTCCACGTTTAAGGAAACCAGATTTACTCCTGTTTGCCAGAGTAAAGCTGACCTTAAATTTAACATATTCTCTCCAGCCTACAGGTGACAAATCATCAAGAGTCAAAAACTGAGTGACATTTTCTGAATTCCCACCAACAGATTTAACAACGTCCATGAATACAGCACACTTTCATCATAAAAGTTTCCCCTGCGCATTATCTTCCTTGAGGCTCACAAGCAGCCTACAAGCTGCGATTGTTATAATCCCCATTTCAGAGATGACCTTCGGAAAGGTGAAGCAGCAGGCCTCAAGTTCCAAAGCCGAGAGGTTGCAAAGCTGAGTCTTGACTCCATGACTTCTGAGGGTCAGTCCTCTTCCTGGCCCAGACCGTAGGCCCCTCTATGTGTCACTGCTCAGTGACTGGCTCTGGGAAACAGGAGTGAATTTCAGGTCATTGAAGCATCCATGAAACTTCCTTTTTCAGATCCCTCTGCAAACAGTACCCCATTGTCTGGAGGGCCTTCCAGCCTTCCAGGAAGCCAAATGCTGCAAAGGAATGAACATGTACTGGATTTGAACTCTGGCCCTAACCTGATTAACTGCCTGGTATCAGACAAGTTCCTTAAATGCTTTGAGCCACAGTTTCCTTTTCTGAAAAATGGCAACAATAAAACCTTACCGTGCACAAAGAAAAGTGTACAAAGATGTTGGTTACAGTCTTGTTTACTATAGTAAAAACAGGAAACAATTTAATTATACATCAGTAGGAGACTAAACAAATAGACTGATGTTTAGTTATAAGATGGAATACTCTGCCACAATTAAAATGAACAAACTAAATAGTTGTTAGATAGATAGATATGATAGATACAATTAGGTGGATGAATCTCAAAAACCAGGAGTGAATACAGTAAAACGAAAATAATAGGAGATATATAATATAACATATGGAATATATCCCATATTTTAATGTTTATGTGTCTATCTACTAAAAGAATAAAAATATGGTTGGGAATGATATTCAACAATCTATGGACATTGTTTCCTCTGTGGAAGGAAAAAGGTAAAGGCACATAAGTAGAAATTTTAGTGTTTCTGATATAAGCACTACATGATTGCCTTTAGGTCCAGTTCATGTTTCTAGTAAAGTTTTGGTAGTTTGGGGTTTCTCATGCTGAATTTTATTTTAGATGTACCATGTAAGATCAATATTTTAAAAGAAACGTTGATAATTTCAGCCTTAGCAAATAATCCTTCTGTTATATAATTAGTCAGCTCCTAATTTTGTCTATAGTTTAGATTAATACTTAAAAAACTGTTTTTCAAAAGATACTTATTTATACAATGTCTGTTTGATGAAGACAAACTGTGCCAGTCACTGGGCTAGGAGAGGCATACAGAGATAAATGAAATAAATATGGATCCTGCACTGAGAGCTTACAGTGGGGGAAAAAAACAAACAAGTAAACAGATTGTGCTAAATTCTGTGAAAGAAATGAATACTGTGTTATCGTTATATATATATTTAACATATATAATTATTGGTGGATAAATCCCAAAAACTAAGAGTGGATAATGCAAAATGCAAGTAATAGGAGTTGTATAATATATGGTAAAATCTCATATTTTAATGTAGCAAAGTCTCAGTTACCTATTGTGTATAATAAACTACCTCAAAATTTAGTATCTTAAAATAGCAACTTTATTATTTCTCACAGTTCTGTAGGTTGACTGGATCTGCTTTCTGTGGTGTTGGTTAGGGTGTGGAGATGGCTGGAAGGCTCAAACTGGCCTCACCCATAAACTGGGCAGGTAGTGCTGGCTGCCAACTGGGAATTCAACTGGGTCTACCAGCCAGGAGCCCCAGTTCTTGCCCACAAACGCCTCCCTACGAAGCTTCCTGAGCTTCACCAGCATGGTGGTTGGGTTCAAGAAGGAGCGTTCCAGGTGGAAAAGATGGAAGCTTCATACCTCTTAAGATCCAGCCCCAAAGTGACACTGGGTCAATTTTGCCACATTCTATTTATCAAAGTAAGTCATGGGCCCATCCCAGATTCAAAAGTACGGAAATTCAGCTCTACCTGTTCATGGAAGGACACGCAGAGAATTGAGGGCCATCTTTAGTCCACCACACAGAGCTAAGGACTGCCTGTAGTTAAAGAAAACCGGGTACCATGTCTTTTTCTTAGTTATTAATCATGTTTATTATCAAAATGGAGTTTCTAAAAGTTCTGAAGTAAAGATTATTATTTTACTTACCTTTATAAAAATACATTTATTTCAACCTCTACATATTTTTTACTTTTATAACGCAGTGTTTTTCAAAGTTAGTTGAAAAAAGGTGCTCTTTTTATTCACAGAATGCCTAGAACTAGCATTTTTGCACTCAGTTTGAGAAATGACTGTTTTAAATGAAATAGATTTTTGTAGTTTAGAGTTGCTTAAAGCAGGGTCCAAATGAGGGTATCTTGTGTTCTTTGGAGTAAAAGCTCTGCATAAATCAGACAAATTAATAAACACTATGGCACAGTCTGTATGACAAAGCCCAGACCTGAGATAGGGAGGGGCCTTCAGCAAAGAAGGGAGAAAAGGGATCTGGGTTTTGTCACCTGCTCAGGCCTCCTCAGACTTTCAGCATTTCTCTGTTAATTCCTCTGGCCTAGAAATGACAAACTCCAGAATTTAATTTGCAGCTGGAATAAAAGTCTACAAGTAAAATCCCATCAACCTGTAATGTTACAACCACCTGGACAATTATTAGAGATGAACTGCTGTGAGTCACATGAAAGACCACTGTACCCCTCTTGAACGCAATCCAGCATCCAGCAGACAGGCTGTGATGCTCAGCAGCCTCGGCGGCCGTGTTACAGTTGAATTACAAGGGGGAAAACAGCTCTGTGCTGATTTCATAATTATCATGATCTACTATTATGATCCATCACCAACGGAGTGGTTGGCGAAGCTGCAATAAATCATCGTTATTTATATTGCAACAAATCACAAGGAAGTATCATTGGGAATCATAATTCACAGTCACTTCAGATCATAATTACCTATATATGACTGTCTAGGTATGTCATGAACGTAACACAGGGAAAAAAAAATTATAACCTGTGCTGTCTTGAAGACTTGGTTTCTCTAAACAAGTTTTTAAGCTTTGCAAGGAGGAGAGTAAAGTCTTGCCATTTCTTCCCCCGAATGTCTTTCCTGGGTTTCAGGGGATCACATCAGAAGTGGGCTGAGTTCTAGGATCCACCTTTAAAATGAACAGTGGCCAACATTACAAGCTCTTAGACATGACACTATTCTTTTGAAAAACAGCTAGAGAGATTGGGAACATTTATCCTGGTGGAAATATATATGACTCACAGGAATGAAATATTTGGAGATTGTCCCACAACTGTGCTCCCTTATGAGGAGTAAAGCTGTGTCCCCACCGGTGTGCAAGTAGCGGCTAGACAGGATTATGGCTCCAGATAAAAGTTGGGTTTGATGAAACAGTTTCACTTATTTTTTAGCCACCAAATTCTCAGAATCAATAACAGTGCTGTGCTGGCCATATTGGAGACTGAGGAAAAAGGAAACACCAATAATACTGAACTTGTCTTCACTTAAAATATTACAAAAAGAAATTGATATTTTGTTCATCTTTTTGCATAAATTTTAACTTTTAAAAATATTGCAGTAAAGTATTACTTATCTAAATTACTGGTTTTGAGGTGCTCCCTTAGATTTTGCAACCTAGGTGAGTACCACAGCTATTCATGCTAGTCCCACCCTGTTGAATTTTCTCAGCAATTCCATGAAGTAGATGCAACTATGATACCTACTGTAGAGATGAAAAATCTGAAGCCCTAGCAGGTGAAGCGACTTGCCTAAGCTATGCTCTGTACAAGGTTGAAACTTTGCTAGAGTAAGAGCAGCTCAGGGACTTCTTTTGCCACCTCCTTTACTCCTACACTATATTGTTGAATAATGAAGCTGAATTGGACTGATTTTCAGTCCGAAGGCAGAGACCTAGAGAAACAATGGACCATAAGTGAGAGGAGGAGACTGGCCTTATGTGCAGCTCACTTCATTATTCACCATAGAGCATGAACACCTAACAAAGGGTCTACAACCTTTCCAGGGTCCAACAACCAATAACTCCCCTAGTGTTATCTAAAAAGGTGTCTGTGTGTGTGTGTGTGTGTGTGTGTGTGTGTGTGTGTGTGTGTGTGTGTGTGTTGGACAGAGGGGGTCTATAGGTGTCATCAAATTCTCAAAGGGATCCTTGACTTCCAAATGTTAGAATCAAGCTATAAGAATTTGGATAACTTTCACTATGAAGTCTTACATTAAATGATCTGAGTCTGGGTGTGGTGGTGCACGCCTGTAATCCCAGGACCACCGGAGGCCAAGGCGGGCAGATCATGAGGTCAAGAGATTGAGACCATACTGGCCAAACATGCTGAAGCCCCACCTCTACTAAAAATACAAAAATTAGCTGGGCGTGGTGGCCTGCACCTGTAGTCCCAGCTACTTGGGAGGCTGAGGCAGGAGAATTGCTTGAACCTGGAGGCAGAGGTTGCAGTGAGCCGAGATCGTACCACTGCACTCCAGCCTGGCACCTGGTGACAGAGCAAGACCCTTGTCTCCAAAAAAAAAAAAAAAGATCTGAAAACAATCTTCAAATTGTATCTATCACAACCAAGGTGTCTCCAGGAAAGCAACATGCAGTTATTGAAACCAAATATTGTTCCTCTCTATAAGCCTGGTTGGGCATAAGTTATTAACAGTCCTCCAATAAAATAACCTTAGAGATTATCTAGTCTTAAAACTCAATCTTAAATTCATTTTATTTATATGTCAATAAAATGAGGCTCAGATAAATCGTGTGACCTGTCCCCTGTCTCAGCTGGGTCATCACAGGGCTAAAGTTAAAGCTAAATCTAGACCACTGAGCCCACTTCTCCATTCAAGCTTCTGGCTTCCTCTGGATGAGCACACCTAGGACCCAGTTAACTCAGTTGTGACTGACCAACAATACTGGCATGCTTTATGGTCTGAGCCACTGGTGCACATAAGCTAATGCTTTATGTACCTTAGTGCCAACTCACCTGGGACTCAAACCCTAAGCCTCTACTTCTTTGCATCTGCTTTCATATATAGACAAATGTAAAGCTTTTGTGACGACCTTCTGCACTAAACCAGAGACTCCCTCTAGTTTGGGATTTGGAATCAACTACTCTGTAATTGGCACCACTACCCAGAATCTCATGACTGCTCTCTCTGGGCCCAATTTCTAAAGAATTTCTCTCTGAAGCCAACATGTGCATTGGTGATTATTCTTTAAAAATAAAGAGAATCTGGCTTCAGAGAGTGCACATGAAGCCTGGTCTCAGAAATGGTAAATGATCTCATTCGGAAATAAAATGGCTTGATAGCATGGTTTTCTAACAATTAAATTAAGGAATGCAAAAAGAAACAAAGCTGAGGATGACAGATAAGCTTTAATGGAATCTCGGGCTTCAAGAAAGAAAAACAATTTAACAAGGTAGAAAAAAGGTATCAAAAAAATCACTAATAAACATTATCAATAATCTGAAAGCGGTGAAGTTCCTGTATACAGTAGCCTGTTGTGTGTTCAAGCTCACTGTAAGCCCAAAACTTGTGGGCACACTATGGGACACAGAGATAAGAAATAGCCACTGTTGGCTGGGCACAGTGACACATGCCTATAATCCAAGCACTTTGGGAGGCCAAAACGGTTCAGACTGGCCAATATGTCAAAACCCCATTTCTACTAAAAATTCACTGTTGGCCAGACATGGTGGCAGGCCCTGTAATCCCAGCTTCTCGGCAGGCTGAGGTAGGGGAATCACTTGAACCCAGGAGGCAAAGGTTGCAGTGATCTGAAATCGTGCCATTGCACTCCCACCTGGGCAACGAGAGCAAAACTCAGTCTCAAAAAAAGAAAAAAAGAAATAGCCACTGTCCTCAGGGAGTTTACAAACTAGTTGGGTTGTTAAGCATAAAGTATGGCAATCAATCAGTAAGTAATGTGAGATACTACATAAAGGTGGTACCATTATCTTGGCAAAGAGAGCTACCAGTATTAGTTGAAATAGCAATGGAAGGTAAGGCCTCCAATTAGGTAAGCCCTAACTCTAATCTCCCCTCCTGTGCATGCACCTCTGCACTCTATTACAGTCCAAAGCTGTCTTCCATTATAAGGTTAATTCAAGATGAACTTGTTGTATCAGTTTGTGCAAAAGCAATTGCAAAATCACAGTTTTTATACATCCAAAGTCCAGAAAAGGGACAAATGTGTTATAAGGCTAAGGGTATTCTACTAGGTAGGACTGCATGCAGATTAACATACAGCATTAGGCATTTTTTTTTAAGAATTGTCTATTTGTGTCCTTTGCCCACTTATTAATGGGATTATTTGGGTTTTTGTTTTTTGTTTTTTGAGATGGGAGTCCCACTATGTTACTCAAGCTGGTCTCTAACTCCTGGGCTCAAATGATCCTCCCACCTTGGCCTCCCAAAGTGCTGGGATTACAGGCATGAGCCACAGTGCCCAGTCTGTTTGATTTTTTTCATTGTTGAGTTATTTGAGTTCCTTGTATATTCTGGAAATTAGTCCCTTGTCAGATAAACAGTTTGCAAATATTTTCTCTCATTCAATAGACTGAAATGATAAATACTCAAAGTGATAGACACCTCAAATACCCTGACTTGATCATTACAGTTTATACATGTAACAAAGTATCACATATACCCTAGAAATCTGTGAAATATTATGTATCAATTTTTAATGCATACAAAATTATTAGGCAGTCAGAGGTATGTTGAATTTCTTTCTCAGATTCTTTGAGACAATAAAAAAAAATAGAAAGTCAGCTGTATACCTGGAATAGAACATTGCACCAGCAAATTTCTTTTCTTTTCCTTTCTCTTTTTTTAAACAGGGTCTCATTCCCATTGCCCAAGCTAGAGCGCAGTGGCATGATCATGGTTCACTGAAGCCTTGACTTCTTAGGCTCAGGCAAGTCTCCCACCTCAGCCTCCTGAGTAGCTAGAACTACAGGCTTGCACCACCACATCCAGCTATTTTTTTTTTTTGTATTTTTAGTAGAGATGGGGGTCTCACCATGTTGCACAGGGTGGTCTTAAACTCCTGGGCTCAAGAGAGCCACCCTTTTCAGCTTCCCAAAGTGTGTGAATTATAGGCATGAACCACCATGCCCAGCCACAACATATTTCTTGAAAGTGACCCTCACACTCACACCTAGAAGTAGAAATGTAGAAATAGGAGGCTGAGAGAGCCATAGACATCAGAGAAGGTTTTAGGCTACCACAGCTGGAGGAAAATTAGTAAACTAGGAAGGAGGAGACATTGGAAAAAATGGAGAATTCTAGAGGAGAGAAAGACTTAAAAGGACAGAGAAACTAAAAAGAGAGAGAGGTATAGAGGGGAACTGAACAGGGCATGTGCTGGCTTTAGGTCTTGGTAGTGAGGTCACTGTGACTTCACAGAGGACAAACCAGAGCATGGATCAATTGTTGTCCCCTCTACCAAGCCATCTTGCCCCTTTGGGATGTAAACTTTTAACACTAGAAATATTAACAAGTGAAGAGCTCTCTGAACCTCTGTCTTTGTGTCTATCAGGTATGTGCAGCAAAAGTGATGAAAACACAATAGCTGAAGTTTTTTTTATTGAGTTGAGTAAGCGCTTTCCAAGAAATAACTCATTGAATCCTCCTAGGGATCAACTAAGATAGAAAGCCAATCACTGCCTCTTTCTCCATCAATGATGAGAACTTGAGACCTCTTTAATGGGAAATTTGGGGGGAAAGGGTTCACTCTTACAAGAGCCCCATCTAGAAATAAAGAAAGAATAAGATGATGGCCTTGTTTTCCTTCATTACTCATCTCTCTCCAAAGCATCCCCACCAATAAAGAAAAGCTTTAGAATCCCTATGGCCAAATAAGAAGACTGGTACCAAATTAAACACACAATTCAAGCCCCCGCTCCACTCTGAGCCAGCATAAGCATTCCTCCAGTTTGTGAAACAAACAAACCAACAAATACTCCCATGATTGAGACATACATACCTTGTAAAAATGTCGTTGACATAAACTCAAGTTTTCCTTTGCACGTGCACACACACACACACACACAAACACACACACACTCCCCTTATTGAATAGAAGCATCCTCCAGCTCTTGGAAATTTACTCTGTTGCTCATCTTTTCTAATACCTGATCCTTCCCAGAGTGTTCCTTATAGTTACCTTGCAGATAATGCCAAGACCTTACCAGCCCACTCCTAAGTAGTGTCCCAGTCACTTCATCTCTCATCCACATCTTGATACTCTCAGCCAACACTGGACACTGCACAGTCAAAAATGAGTACAGTTCATGTTCCTGACCATTGATCTGCCATCAATTTTTTCCAAGCCTGAGGCATGCGATTATCTGCAAAGCTGACTTACAAGATAAAATCCCCAGGCCTCTCCCCTCCCCCTCCTCCTCCAACAAGCAGACATTGATTTTACACAGAATGTGCATGGCTTTGATGGTGTTATTGCAATCAACATGAAAAATACCACCGCAGTGCTTATCCGGTCGTCTCAGTTGTTTTGCCTCATAGCACAAGTGATTGTTTAAAGAGGCTTGACACTGTTGGAGTCTTTTGTTTTATGGATTTTGTAAAGCATTACTCTTTGTCTTTTGGGCTAGCAGAGGAGAGAGCTCTTTTTTCAAGGCAATGGACAGTGCTTTTAGAAAATAGGATCCAAGGTGTAAGCTGCTTCAGAGGGTCTCTTTAGCTCTCACATTTATGTGCCATTTTTCCAAAGGATAGGCTGCACCTATCCGGTCAGTGTCTTTAACTTCCTTCCTCTGGCCAGATTACCTTCTGAACCCTTACCTTCAATTGTTCACCATGGTGTTCTGCCATCTTTATTCCATGCTGATCCTAAGCAACTAAATCAGCTGTCTTTGCTCCCCTCTCAGTTTTACCCCTCTACCTCTTTCTCTACCTCCCAGCTGAGCAATTATCTGACTCATCTGATCCCTAACAAAAGTGAACAAAGAAACTTGGCACAAGCACCATTCACGTGCTACCCCTCCCATGTAGGCAAGAATCCACAGACTGAAACTCCCCCATCTCTTCTCTGCCTGTAACAACACAGGTACTGGTACCATTCAGTTCACCCACCTCTCCCATCATAATGGGACCCCTACAAGGCAGAAACTGTTCAACATGTTTTCTGCACTTCCCTTGGCTTGTTGCCCAATTAGTGCTGACTTTGAATTATTGGGAGAAATAGGGTGAAGGTAAGGATTTAATTGGAAAGTTATGAGGCCATATATCTGAGAACAATTGCTAAATTCTCAAGAAGATTATTTCAACGTAGGCACTGTTGACACTTAGGACTAAACACCCTTTTGGAAGGATGTTCTGTGCATTATAGGACATTTTATTAAAATCCAAAAATGTCTTCAGATTTTACCAAATATCCCCTGGATGGCAAAATCACCCTGGTAAGAACCACTGCCCTAGTGCATCATGGGCTTATGAAACTGCCAGTGCTAACACCATGTTCATGAAAAGACTTTAACGTTAGAAGAAAATAAGCTCAGAGTTTCCAACATGGGATCATTTAACATCATGTCTTTCCCAACTCTAGTCCCCACAGGACTCCCTACCAAACCCCATAATGATTTTGACCCACCCTGTCATCCCCTCTTCTGAGAATCAACATGAAACCATGCATTCCTATTGACCCATTGAACATCAAAACTTCCAGCTTTAAATTTCGTTCCTGAATTTGTTAGCCAATGTTTGGGTTCAACTTAGGATTCTCAGTTTCTTAGAGTAGATACAGAGAATAAAGCTGGACATTCCTGGGTAATAGTTTTAGAGAAACAGATCTAAGCTTAGAATTGAGGCAAGTGGCATTGGGGCCCAGATCTTCTGCTGGGTGCCAGGGGGCAGCTCTTCTTCTCTCCATGAGCTAGGCTTCTTTAGCTTTCATTCCTTGGAAAAGGAGAGAAAAAGAAGAAGATGGATCAGATCAAGAGTTTGATAAAGGTTATCTCAGGAGCCACATTAGGAGATGAGAGAAAACATGAGATGAAAGATTCCAGGCTACCCTTGAACCTTGAATGCTAAGCCAATCAGAGCAATTTTCCTCTTACCTATTCTACATACTGGGCTTCTGAGTTCAATTTCCTCCCCAACCAAAAGAGTGTTTTAAGATCAAACATGCAAGTGTGTGTGTGTGTACATAGACATGTTATTGTTATTAAAGTTTTAGAACCACTAGACTTGATAACCTCAATGAACCTTTCTAGTTCTAATATTCTAGAAAAACTCTCAACATAGAAATAATTTTATGTACAAAAATACTTCAATGGCCGCTAGAAATCAGACTTGGGGAGCGTGGGAAATTGACCCATTCCTCCTTCACTTTAACTGTGGCCACATAATCCCAAGGTGACCCCATGGAAAAGGACCAAAAATAGGGTGCATTTCGGAAAGCCCGAATTTAAAGAATAAGAGAGAGGGCAGTGGGTGCATTTTGGAAAGCCTGAATTTAAAGAATAACAGAGAAGGCAGTGAGGGGACAGAGGGAGAGTTGAGGGTTTACCATATTTTTCTCCTCCACCACAGCCTCCTCTCCCCCAACCACTTTGCCTGTTTGCATAGAGCTTGCAGCCTCCATCTAGCAGTGTGCCCAATGTTTCAGCTTCCCCTAGCCCCTCCGAGCCTCTGAGGAGGACTGGAACCCTCAGACTTATTTCTGAAGCCTAAGCCCTTGACAGCAGGCCAGCCAGGCAGCCCTGACTCCACAGACTTCTCCCTAAACCCCGCGGTCTTCCTGTTTTATTAATACTGCACATAATGAGCAGATGCAGCCTGAGTGGCAGCTACAAAGACACTCGTCTCCTAAAATGTGATATTTGATCACAGGAGGATTTTGCAGTGGGATAGCTTATAATCCTAAATTTAAATCCTTCCCAAATTTCAGAGGTTCCAGTATTAAAATCCTTTTAGGATTTTTCAAAGTGTGTAATCTGTTTAGAATGTTTAAAGAACTCTCTGGCCCATTCTTTCTCCAAAAATAGGCCTGCTACAATTTTAACTTCCTTAAAAAAGAAAGAAAGAAATGCCTTTTAAAAAAATTATTTTTGTTGTTTATTTGACTTAAGGGGCAACCGTTTCTAAGACATCCAATGAGATATTCTTACTAAAATAAAGTGAAACTTCTTTCAGTGACTGCAAATAAAACTAGAAGAAACATTTATTTTAAAAGGGATTAAGGAGAGAGAGAAACAAGAAGTTATGCTAAGGGAAAACAAAAAATAGAAGTACACCAGAAAAAAATACAGAACTCTCTTCTTCCTTTCTCTAAAACTCCTCATAACACCATGGAAAAGAGCAGGCTAGTTGCTTATTATAATTTAGATGAGACTGTGCAGAATAAGTGTTCCCTTAAGTCTAAGAGGTGCTGAATGAATGAAAGGGTGGAGGAAGTGGGGGGAGCACAGAATGAAGATGAAGGGAGAGATCACCAAGGAGACTGGGCAGGTATCGCCCATTCTCCGCTAACTGGGCAAATTTCCACCCAGGATAGACCTGGGAACTTCCTGGCTGCTGAACAAAGGTTGAAGTTAGAAAAGTGTCCCCAAAGACAGTCTACAGGTAGAGATTTCCTCAGAATGGCTGAACCTCATGGACAAATTTTTCCATGTGATTTTTATTCCATTTTCATCATCTGTTATAACATAAAATTTCATCAACTGTAAATGTCAGTTCTTCCCTTTATTATTTGCTAATGTCATAAAAATCTGAATTGTTTGCTTTGTTAAAGGGCTTGCTGGGCATTGACTTTTCCTTATTTGTACTTTACTACCCCAAATGTGTGGGGTTTATTTATTAAAAAAAAAAAATAACATCCCTTTTGAAATGGGATTTAAATAACAGAGCAAGGTTTGCCATTATCATAAATGTATAAAGTGCTTTGTGAGTAATAAAATGGATCATGGATTCAGGATAATTCAAACTGAAATGTTATGTTCAGTATCAAGATTAGATTACGTTAATGCAGTTCATTTTAAATGGTTTAAAGGCCATCAGATGCATGTGAAAAGAATCTGTATCATAACTTAGAATAAATAGACTGAGACATTTGTTTATAATGTCAGTGCTAAACAAATCTATTACTACATTTCTGCATGTAGCGTTATATTACCACTGCTATTAAACAAACAGAGCATGAAGATAAATTATAGCTTTAATTATAAACATTACCTTTGCGTATTTATTAATTTAAAATGGAACAATGTTCAATAACCTTAGGTTATTTATATCAACTAACATTTTAATTAACTTTGTTGTATTTATGCGACTTAGTAATTGTTGCTACCAGGCACACATAGCTCCTTGAATAATGGAGGCAATCTAACCTATTCCTGTGAATATTACCCATTAAATGAGATGGTAACATTGTAACTCCTGCCAGAAAGTCAGACTCTACTGCTTAGGCTCCCTGGGTGAGGAGCCCTAAGGCTACAAAATTTCCCTTTCTCCTTGGAAACCACTGACAGGGAGTACCTTGAATTCCTGGACAGACTGTAAAGAAAGGTGGCAGAGGGGACAGACTGTAATTATCCTATGAATTAAGAATAGTAAGCATCTTTCACAGAGGTGGAGCTGGAGAACCATCCTCGTTGAGCAAGTGTCCAGAGATCATGGTCTTTCCACAACTGTGTTCCAATTAAATATACCTATCCCAGACATGAATCTCAGTCATAAACCTCACACAGGCAATGACTATTGCAATTCTGTATTTTTCATTAATCATCTTAAGTTTTTCCCCTAAGCCCTCATTGCATAATTGATGGGCAGTCCTTTCTCAGCCTTTGCTAAGTTGTACCACAACTCCAAAAGCAGAACAAAAAGTGGGGAAGCACTTAGACCACCCCCCACTGTGTTTTCTGCTGATAATCTCTTTGCTTGCATTTCCATTGGTCTTTTGGAGCCTGGTTGCTACCCACTTTCGTGCCATGAAAGGTCTGTGAAAGCCATACAGTGACTAAGAACCCTCTTCTCCCTAGTGAGACCCTGTACAGTCACACTTGGCACAAAGGTGTTTCGGTTAATGATAGGCCACATACATGCCAGTGGGGACGTAAGATCATAATACTGTATTTCAACTGTACCTTTTCTGTGGTTAGATATACAAATACAATTGTGTTACAATTGCCTACAGGATTTAGTGCAGTTGCATGCTGTATGGATTTGTAGCCTAGGAGCAATGGGCTATACCACGCAGCCTAGGTGTGTGGTAGGCTACGCCATCCATGTTTGTTAAGTGCACTCTGTGAGGTTCACACAATTACAAAACCTAGAATGCATTTCTCAGAGTGCATCCTCCTTGTTAAATGACACAAGACTGTAGTCATACCCTCTAAGGCTTGCCCACCCCTTGAGGGCTGAGTCAGAGCAGTATTTGGGTCAACCCTCCCAGGCCTCATCCACAGCTCTCTCTTCCATCCAAAGCCAGGGTAATCTCCACTCTCTCCTGTATTCCCATAGCTTTCTATCTCTTTCCTAAAACATGCTTTCATTTTGTCATTCTCATGATAGATGCATCAGCCCATTAAATGCAAAGACCAAAATATTAAAAATACAAAAATATGTTCCCTGTTCTCAAGAGAAGTGGGGGCTTGATGTTTTTTATTTCTTATTTTTTAATTTTTAATTTTTTTTTTATTGCATTTTAGGTTTTGGGGTACATGTGAAGAACATACAATATTGTTACATAGGTACACACGTGGCAGTGTAATTTGTTGCCTTCCTCCCCTTCACCTATATCTGGCATTTCTCCCCATGCTATCTC